>CAHIKZ030004414.1:945000-1142500 GCA_903632075.3 Acanthosepion pharaonis | reverse complement strand
CAAAGCAGAGTGCAACTGTTAACTAAAGGATAGGGTGTTAATAAAACCAATCAATATTTCTTACTCGTTTTCTTCTTTTTTTCGCGTGAAAAGAGGTTGTATGTGGTTTTAAATCTCAAAAAATTGTCTACTAACCAGTTATTTACTAACGCCTAATGAGATGTGTTAGTACACATTGAAACCTGATTTCATTTATGTAGCGTTATTCTATATGCTGATGTAATATCCTAAAATAAAGATAATATTGTTCTACTATTTATTGTATTGTTTTAAATTAATGTTACGAACGTCGGAATTTATATTCGTTCTCATTTCATATATATATATATATATATATATATATATATGAATGAGTGAGTGTTGTGTATGCGTCAGTACATGTATATATGCATTCATTTGTGTAGCATTAATAGAAGGATAGACAGAAAGAGAGAGAAACAGAGAAAGGCAAAGATAGAAAAAGAGAGCGAGAAAGAGAGACAGAAAGAAAGAGAGAGAAAGAAAGAAACAGCGAGAGACAGAGAAAGAAAGAAAGAAAGAAAGAAAGAATGAGAGAGAGGTAAATAAAGAGAACCTCTCTCTAATATGGAAATAAAAAAAAGTATGATAATTAAATAAAACTAATCGTTATTAATGTAATTGTATATCGGCCTGGAAAGTAGATTCGGCGAGCCGAGTTCAAGTTCTGGTCTCGTCTTTTGCGTTTCCTTTATACACATGTGCCCTTGAGGAGGGCATGAATCCATTTCTTATCCACACCTCTTCATTTACGAGTTAAATTGCTGGTTTATCTTCCCTTGTGTGGCAACCAGTTTAACTCTGAAATCCAAACCGTGATGAAGACAATGGTAAACCACTCCGATCACATGCACGCGCCCTGTATTGCGTCGTAGGGTACCAGCTATGGTGGGTCTTAGGCAAGGTAGCCTGACGAAGCATAACCTCTCCAGACTGGATAGAATTCAGTTTTCATTCTCTTAGACTAGTCGCCAACTAAGGCTATAGAACCCAATCTATCCTGCTATTTACGTATAGGTGGTGGAGGGAAGATATGGATTCATGCCTTTCCCAAGGGTATAAGCACTTAAATGATTTTAATGAACTCGACCGGAATTCAAACGGCTGTAATTCGAGCTGCTATCCGTTACTCCACAGTATTTCTTCACTCTACTATCAAACCTAAAAATGTATGGTACTTCACTTCATAAAAGGAATCTGTGGAGAGCCATGATCACCTTTGTCCTGAAGGGAAATGTTCTTTTTAAAAAAAATGGTTAGAATTTTGTGAAAATTTGGTCAAATATGTATTACTTACTTCCGGATTATAGTGAAGCATTACGTTTTATGATGAGTTTATGCTTCAATATAAAAAAAACTAGCATCATGGCCCGGCGTTGCCCGTGCTTGATTAAAAAATCATACGACTCATACAGCAATCGCTATCACTTGACTTAAAATATTTTTGCCCTTCCTTGCCTTTAAAGGAGTGCCCTTTGCCGTGCTGATGTTGCTACATGCCTTACTTCTTGCCTATCTCACACTGCGAATTTTTTCTAAGCTCTATACTAAACATTAAATCTGTTACGAAAAAACTAAACAAAATGAACACAAAACGATCAGCTTTAAAAAAAAGGACTCGTAACTGGAAAACCGAATGAAAAAGAATGTTAACAACAAATCCTTTTTCACACGCAACCCAGTTCTGCGGAATCAGAATCAACGTTGAGTTTAAGCAAGCGAATGAGCCAATTGGAGTAAAGTGCCATGCAGATTTAAATTTTCCCACTTGTGACGAATGCAGCTATCGATTTTTTTTTTGCATCCTAGCATGCTAGTTAACATTCGTGTCAGTCAGCTGTTGGCTCTCACGCTGGCCAATAGAATCTTCCTGTCTATTTATGACAGCCAGCTATAGGCAACTCACTCTGGCCAGTAGAAAATGGCCGCAAACTACATGAAAACTGCCGTAGAGGCATGAAAAAAATCGATTATTTCCACTATCGATGAGAGTTGGGAAATGCAAAGTCGGTCTTGGCCTTGTCACTAACTTGGAGCATGTGCATGTAAATTTTGGTGCAAATCCGTCGAAAATTGCGGCCGTGCATTCGTTGCACACACATATGCATTCTGCTTTTTATAGATAGAGATATGCAAATATATAAAAATTTATATCAATGATTCTTGAAAAAAACACACCGAAGAATCTGCAATGTTATTTGTCATGACCTGGCATTTAATCTTCAGTCACTTTCCAACAGCCGTAAAGTAACTTCCCTATATATTTTGTAGAAATACTTTCCTGGTAATTGTTCTGAGGAACTTTCATCTATGGTACCTAAGTTTTATGAATTTAAACGCAGTACTTGCTTGCCGGCAGGGTCTAATCATTTTACAGTTGAAATGACTCGATATAACCGTAAGTTCTATTTTAACAGTTTCTTCTCTCGAACTTCTCGTTTGTGGAACTCAATGGTACATAGACTTTGTGAATTTAAGCTTACTACTAAATTGGTGACAAGTTCTCATCTTTTTACAGTTGAAAGGACTATATGTAACCGTGAGTCCTATAAGTAACAGTTTCTTCTATCGCACTTCTCGCTTGTGGAACTCTCTTCCGGGTTTTTGCTCGCCCGTCAACCTTGATCGACAAGAATTTAAACGCAATATCATTCGTTATCTTCTGTCTTCTTAATTCCTGTTCTTTTAGTTTTTCTCTCTGCATAATAGTGTTTTGTTTTTTTTTTTCTCATATTCTCTAAAATTCAGTAACCCCTGGCGTCTTAGTGGATTCATTGTCTTGCGTGGGGTAACTTTTTCTGCAATTATTTAAAAACTTCTGTGGGAAGATACAAAATGAGAGAAAAAACGTCAATGTTTAAACTAACAATAATTTATTCAACGGAATCATATGCAAAATATTCATGACAAGCTGGTGTAACAATAAAACAGTAAAGTAATATTATTCCCTGATATAACTTCCATTTTCTCTAATTACTTGAAGCCATTTACTGTTAATTTGAGAATTTCTTCAAGAATAATGAGTTTGCTAAGCGATAAGATTCCTTCCTAAAGTTGGTTTAGGGATACAAATTGTTTTCCACACCCATAAACACGGAACGTTAGATTGGATCGTTTTCTTGCATGAAAAGCATTTTTCTTTGAATGCTTTGTCTGAATTTTGCTTTTAATGATGCGATTCAAATTCAACGAATAGCAAACAATTTGTTTTTTGCACGTTCTAAAACCATTCACTATGCGACATCGTGACGATTTAGACATGTTTGGGGCTCCACATGGCTTCAAATAACTCTTTACTACTTTTAAGTGCGTACTTTTGGATCTCAGTTTTCATTCGAGTTTCTATTCGTCGAATGAAAGTCTAAGATTTATCTTCGCTTTGTCAGGTGGATGTGCAGGTAAGACAATGTTTAGTTCTGAATTAGTCGAGTTTGTTATATTCATCCATGCACCCTGGGAAAGGTATGAGTCTATCTCCTTCCCTCAGCCATGGATTAAATAGTGGGACTTGTCTCTGGAAAAATCAGTTATTCTCAGAAAATTGATAATGCAATATTCCCTCTTAAAATAATAGAATTATTCTTACAATCCAAAAATGTTTTGGCTTTGAATAAGTCACAAAGGGTTGATAAGCCATAAAAAAAAATCAATCCCATTGTCAGGTCACACATTGTGAGGAGTCTGGTTTTGAACAAATTTCTTGACCGTTGTATCTCTTTTTTTTTCTTCTTTTTTTTTTGCGATATAATTAGCAATTCTGCTTTGTGATTGTGAAGCATTTTAACAATTTTTGTCCAATCACCATTCCTCATAAATGTCTTACAATCCATGCCGCATGAAAAAAAATTGAACACATGCTCATTCGGGATTGTAACGCAAGTTGTCGCAATCAGATTCACCAAGTCTAAGGAGAAATACAAACCTGAACGTATCGTGATATTGAAAATAAGACGTGAAAAAGTTACCAACCACGAGAAGAAACGTAGAATTAACTGCTTTTATTGATACAAAAGACATTAAAATCGCTCAAAATAAATTCATATATTTAAGGACGTTAATAGTTGTAAGCAGGGATTATTATGGATCCCATTAGTACGAACTATAGACTCGACTCTGTGCTATTGCTATTGCTCTTGGAATGGTCGAAACAGAAACAGTTTAAAGCAGCAACGAAAAGAAAAGGAATTTATGGAAGGGACATGATACTCCACGGCCTGAAAGTTCACTCTTTTGTCTATTTGCCGAATTGATTTTAATATTTACTTACTTCCTACTACGTTCATTTTCCCTTCCCACTATATATATCTTTTTAATCATTTCACCCCGAAGGTGGAGGGTACAGGGAATCGAAGCAAATGAGAAGATTGAAAATGGTGAGGAAAGGACAAAAAAGAAACTGGCCTCAAGAAGACAAAAGATGGCGATTGATGTTGCATCTAAATTTTTGAAGATCCTAGTTATCAGAAAGATGCTGAAAACATGCAAGCAGCGACGAAATTCTAGAGAAAATGAAAGCAAAAAGGACACACACTTATCATCAAAAAAGAGATAGTTGAAATATCTGTGGTGCATAATGAGAAATGAGGGCACAGAAAAGTTGACACTCACAGGACCGATTGAAGGCAACAGAGTGAGAGAGAGAGAAAAGCAGCGCGTAAGGTACCTAACGAACTTGTGTGTACGGTTGGCAGAACAAGGATTAGGAGTGGTAGCAAAAAGACAAACTTTAATGACGGGAAATTGTGGAGAGTCATGATCATCCACATTCTGGATGTACACGGCACATAGTACAAGAAGAAGACAAGTCATGACCAGTGGTCAGAAGTAAACAAAATATTGCGCATTATCTTATACCAAAGGATCCAAATTATGGTTAAAGAACAAGACGGAAACGAGGAAGAACCGTCATTTATATACACCGGAAGCAGGTGGAAGGAAGAACTATGTAAAATTAGGCACAACAGAAAAGGGTAGAATGAAGTTGCCCGAAGTGTTAGTTTGAAGACGATTAGATAGATAGATAGATAGATAGATAGATAGATAGATAGATAGATAGATAGATAGATAGATAGATAGAATTAGTTTGGTTTGGTTTGTTTTACGGCTATCAACGCACTGGGTTATTTAATGCTGAAATTTTAAAAATAAAGTCTTGTATTTAAACAATCAAAAATTTTTATTTTAAATAGTAACTGTTTTTTTGATTATTTTTTTCCATTATATTTTTGAAATCAATTTAATTTCTCTGAGGAATGTAAAATGAATTTGTCAGTGTGTGTTTTATGGTGAATGGTTCTTCGCATGCCACACATACTAGAGTATCTTTCTTTTTTAGGATATACGAATGGGTAGGATAGATAGATTTTAAAACATCATAACTCAAATAGATCAGATAAATTACCACTTAAATGTAATAAACATCAGCTCAAATATAAAATTTTAAAACCGAAGAAAATATAGAAAGGAAATAAATGAAAATATATAAATGATTTTAAAATAAATAAACCATGAGAATAAGTTGGCAAAAGCATAAATACGAAACAACAGAACCGGGAAGGGCAGGTTCCCTCCTCCCTCCACTTACCTCAGTCCCCCAGTGACGTATATATAAACCTCGCGAAAGGAGTAGTGAGACATGGCCTGAAGATCGATTTAGGAATGAAACTGACATCCACCATACAGTGTTGATGCCTACGTCCACACTGTCTGTATCAATCTGTCTAATTATAGACAAAAGTATTGTAATCCTTAGTTTTATATATATATATATATATATATATATATATATATATATATATATATATATATATATAATAAAGGAACAGTTTTCACTTTTAATGCGCGTATGACTGTGACATAATAATATTGAAGAAAAAATTCCATAATGGATAATTTCTTCACGTTCAAATGAACGCTAAGTACGACTGTCAACCGTTGCATTTGAAAGCATAATGAAAAATTACAGTAATGAATAACAATACACAGCTTTGTATAATTACTTGTACCCCTGAACAACACAGTTTTTTTACTACTTTCGCACCTGAAGATGATCTTGGAAGAACACCGAAAGTACTTGAGAAATGGTTAATAAATGTGATTTAAACAGTTATAGTACCTTTCTCACATCATTTAATTGCAATACACAGAAGGTTATTCGTGAGTACGAGCGGATTTTGTTAAAAATAAGCAGACATGATGTCTGTGATTTATTTAATCAGACATGCTTAAAAGAGAATTAGCTGCCTAAATGAACAAATTTTATATATATATATATATATAATCATTTCGCACCAAGTAAGGCGAGAATGCTACTAGTGGGCAGGGGATTACAAGGCGTGAAAGTGAAAAGGAAGACCGAGAATAGGAAGGACTGGGGAAAAAATAAAAGACAAATAGGATAAAAGAAGATGGCAATTGACGTTGCATCTAAATTTTTGAAGAATGTAATTATCAGCTTAACTAAGTAAACGGAAGGGAGTTCCACAGGAAAGAAATTGTTGGAGTAAATGTGGCGAATATATATATATATATATATATATATATATATATATATATATATATATATATTATATCAATTAATTTACAATATTAATACTCTGTAAATTTATACTGAGCACTATTTTGTAAAAATAAAAATATCTATAAAAGCACCGGATTATATATCTTACTGTTCTTTCTTTATATTTATACACACACACATATATATATATATATATATATATATATATATAGATAGAGAGAGAGAGAGAGAGATGGGGAGGGGGTAGAAATTATCTAAATAAACAGACATGATCAGTCATTACGTACCCCTACAGTTGAGTAAATAACTATTTAATTAATCAATGGTGTAGACAAAACAGTGCTCAATGTAGTTAAAGTATATATTGATAATTATAAATATACTTACATTCATCGTACAACTCAGAGTTTCACAGTTTTCACTTTCATCAGGTTCAAAAATTATGAACTATTCATTGTTTTTTGGGTTTTTTTTTACTTCCGGGTCTCGTGGGGGCAACGCTACAAAATTCTCATAAATATAATATAGCACTGAGATATAAATTCAATCTGTCTACATATAGAAAGAGAGTATTTTAATCCTTAGTTATTGAAATATGGATTTTAGAAAAGGATCGAACAAAATTTGGTTTACACCAACACACACACACACACACACACATATATATATATATATATATGTAATGTGTGTATATGTGTATATAGTTAATTGGTCCTCAAAGTTAGAATCTAGACACAGTTATTAAGTGAGTTACGATCAGTTAGCAAACCGAATAGAAAAAGACCAAACGGGAAATGGAAAGAAAGAAATGTTTGCTGGTAAGATAGAGCATAGAATACCACACTCACGGTAGTCATGGAAGAAAATTGGAAAGAACCCTCGTACTATAGTGGACTCACGATCATTAATGATTATATCGATTAATGGAAGCACATTAGGTCAATTGACATTGTTGGTAGGTAGATATCGAAGTTATTAATAGAAAGTATAATAGGGATATTGATCTGTTAATGTATATTGAATCAACGGATAAGATTATTGTTATATGAAGTAAAAAAAGTTGGCAGTTACCAAAGAAAAGGCGTCGGTAGGCAAAACACAATAAAAGGTAAGGAAAAGTAAAAAAAATATATAAATAATAATAAAAAAAATAATAAAACAAGTTAAACATAAAAAAGGGAACACCAGGTTATAATGACCGTTAAACGCTAGGATGGTGTAAGGGAGGTTACTGAATATGAAAAATAACATAGGCAGGTGATTGAGGGTATTACAGCAGATGTTAGGTTAATTGCTCTAGCCAGTGTGGAAACATTTGAGAAGAGAGTTCCTTCTGTGACTGCATGTGATCATAAGCTCACTTCGCTTGCAGATTATGATTATCGATTTGTTTACGAATAGTTCGCTTTTCTAAGAGGCACACAATTGTTTTTTGCTGAGGTCAAAAGGTTTGTTTTTAGTGATGAGATCCTAATTTACTACAGGTGTGTAGTTACTTGTCTTAATTTCCCAGAAAAATTTAGAGAGTGCCATGATATTTGAATATTGCATATTTGTGTCATTTTATGATAGTAATGCCGAGTTTTCCAATGTTAGCAGTGGAACCAAAATAAAATTTAGTCTCGGCATTATGCTCTTTGCTAGATTTGTAAATAATGCATTTATTCATACATTTAGAATTTAGTGGGCAAGTACTATTGTTTCGACAATTACAATTTTGTCGATACTATTATTACTATTAAAGTTGTTTAAATATTTGTTTAACATTAAATCATTATGCTGTGCTATATACTGCTCAAGGTTTTATGTACAGCTTATGCTATTTTTATTGTTCTTATTGACAATGTTTTTGAGCAATGGAATACTGCTGAAATGCTGGTGGATTAAATTAAGGAGAATTTTACCTATGTTGCTTGTCTTGTAATGAAAAAAACGGCTGTACTAGCAATCGATGCGTCAAAACGAATGAATTACTGCCAGCGTGAAGGCATGAAACTGAAACGTGCTTAATATGATGGTGAGCTTGTTCATCTTGAAATTTTCCGTTAGTTGTTTAGTTACTAAGAGGAACTAATCAAACAACTTATAAATCTTATGGAAATCTCCTGTTATTCTGTTCATTTCCTCGGGCGGAAAGTTAGTAATTTGTTTACCTAAACATCTTCATGCGTTTTAAGGATCGACATGTCCGTAGATTCTGAATATTTTTTCACAATGTGCACCTTAAGAAGCAGTCGTTTGGAATAAAATGATCTGCTAGCCTCGTTGATGTCACATCTAAATCATACTCGTCTATTAACTGTTGTAATAATAATAATAATAATAATAATAATAATAATAATAATAATAATAAGTACAGCCCACACCTTACGAAGGGCTTATCTATGTAATTTAATTTTTTTTTTTAATTTGTTTGTCAGTGGAAAGTGTCATGACGCCATTTCTAACCTTAGGTCCTAGGCGGGACCGGAAAAAAATATAAACATAAGAAATCAAAAAAAATAAAAATAATAATAATAATAATAAACAGTAAACGATTAATAAATAAATACAAAATACCCTAAGTTATCATAATAAACAATGAGCTAAAAGTTTAAAAAAAAACAACCCTATAATATAGCTATAATTTAATCGCATTCTGGCCAATATTTATTTCTACAAAACAGCTTAAGGAATATTTTAGAATATAACCATTTCCGCCTATCCAATAACCGTTAGAATAACACAATAAACATGACATTTCAGACCTGGCTGCCCATAATGCACAGTTGATCAGCATGTATAAATAGTCGAGCTTCAACCCAACACAAATGGCCTGAAGATTGCGTTCAAGCATGAAACAGACAGTCGCCCCTCGTTGTTCATCTCAGTTTCCAATCTTATATTTACACATGCTCTATACTTGATACCTATAACTATGGCATAGCTTAAAACTACATTTTTATATATATATATATATATATATATATATATGTCTATATTTCTGAGATGAGGTATTATATACATTATTTACATTATTCGGACTATTGTCCTCATCTTTGTCGCCATATTTATTACTTTATTATTTATTACTTTATTATTTATAGTAACAAATATGGCGACAAAGATGAGGACAATAGTCCGAATAATATATATATATATATATATATATATATATATATATAAGTAGTCATCCGCGTATAAGCTGTTTCGCCATATCACAACTCACCAGTGTCTCTAGATTTCCGATTACTTCAATCCGGATCGAAACCCGACCGATTTGGCATCAGTCAGAGATCCTACCCTAAGCTATCGGCGCACGAGAAAGGGAAATTTTAACGTATTATACGAAAGTATACAAACGCCAGCCGCCAGAGTACTCAATTCATTAATTAAGAGTGGTTCAACAAGAGCAACGGCGGCTAACATATATATATATATATATATATATATATATATATAGATAGATAGATAGATGAATAGATAGATAGATACACCTAGTGAGCCAGACAAACCTACCTATGTTTCACCTAAACGGATCGTCAGGAAAGTTTGGCCAAACTTTCCCTGACGATCCGTTTAAACGAAACCCTATGAGGTTGTCTACTCAATAAATATCTAGGTTTGCTCTACGGTTGTATTGAGCTCTTTTGTTAGTTAGTTGTTACTCGTATCGGGTTTTTTCTTTGGAGAAGCTTCAGACCTGCATTTTTTTTGTCGGCAGAAGTTCATGTTTGTAGCTCTTTTTTTTTTAAAACCTTTTTTTTTCCCTCGAGATTGATTTGATTAGCAAATCAAAAATTCGAGGGTTTTTTCAAAAAGAGTCTAGTTATATATATATATATATATATATATATATATATAATGGGCGTATGTTTGAATGGTCCACTATAAGAACGGAATAATATAAAATATTCAAGAGAGAAAATGAATTTATCCTATTTGAATACCGTCTATTTGATACCAATCTTCACTCAATGCCCAAAAGCCACTCAATGTAAAGAG
Source organism: Acanthosepion pharaonis (assembly GCA_903632075.3). Classification (NCBI taxonomy): domain Eukaryota; kingdom Metazoa; phylum Mollusca; class Cephalopoda; order Sepiida; family Sepiidae; genus Acanthosepion; species Acanthosepion pharaonis. The sequence goes on along the minus strand of CAHIKZ030004414.1, from coordinate 1,131,978 downwards.
TTATTAAAAGAGGTGTGTGAGATTAACGTAAAAGGGATGAAGAGGATTATGATTATGATGATATGAAAGACTCTTAACTTGAAGATTGTAGTTTTGGGGGAAGCATCCACGAGGGATCATGTTCTATAACGTAATGGTTCTTGTAAAGAAGTTACTAGGGTGAAACTTCCTTCTTAAAGGAATATATAAGGGATGATGATGATGATGAAGTTCTTGACTGTAAACGTTTGAACTTGAGTTACAAAATATGGAGTTTTTCTGAACATTTGCCAAGGAGGTAGCGATAGAGTAGCGATATATTACAACTGTAGGAAAAAGGTTGCCGAGTATGGTGGGTAGATTTTGGAAGCGTGGTATTGCACTCAACATGAAAGTTACGGTTTGCCCTGTGCCGAGCCAAGATCCTTCAAATCTACAAATCAACCATTCGCCCTTGCATGGAGTATTGCTGCCATATATGGTCAGGAGCCCCTTCTGTTTGCCTCAAGGTCCTTGATAAATTCCAAAGACGGATATGCAATGTAATTGGCCCTGATCTAGCATCTCGTTTGCAGCCGCTCTCTCACAGACGTGCCGTTGCCTCCCTCTGTCTTTTTTTACAAATACTTTCACGGTAACTGCTCCAATGAGCTGCTTTCGCTGGTTCCCAGACTTCATGAATTTAAGCGTTCAACTAGGCTGACATCTCGCTCTCACCCTTTCCGGAAACTGTTAAATGTAACCGTCTCTTCTATCCCAATAGCTTCATGTCTCACTTCTCGCCTGTGGAACTCCCTTTTCTTGTTTCCCTGATAGCTATAATCTCCAACTATTCAAATGTAATATCAATCGACGTCTCCAGATGCCTTGATCTATACCCTATCTTTCTCTTCATCCTTTCCTCTATCACTCCTATTTGCTCTCACTCCAAATTCTCTGTAACCCCTTGCGTGCTAGTGGCTTCCCGCCTTGCTTGCGATGATAAAAAATTAAAAAAATAACGACACAAAATATTTTTTCCAATTCGTTATCGCTTTTTGATGAAATGACTCTGAAGATTAAATTTAGCGTTGGAATTTCATTCCGGTGATCGGTGAAAACCTTAAAGCACAACCTGATACTTTACTGCAGCTTTAACAATTTTATAGGGACAAGTTGCATGACAGAAGCACATTATTACTAAGTCACTGTACCATCAAGTAAGACATTCTAGTACTATTAGTGCGAGTGTTATTCGAAGGCGTCTGACACCAGTTCAACGGAGTACTATAGTTGTATCTGCGATTACAAAGTCTCTACTACAACGAGCATTAAGAAAGTGACAACGAGTATTCGTTAGCATCACAAAAGTGGCAACGAGTGTTCGTTGACATCACAAAAATTATACTGAACAATTTTCGCTATATTATTATGCAATATATTATACAGTGCAGTAGTTTTAGTGCGATTTTCAATGAACAATGCAAATTTAAAACATTTTGTCTCATAATTTGTGCCCAGCAGTATTAAGTTTATACACATTTATGTATTTTTTATTAAAAACACATCATATTCATTGAGTAGTCATTTTGTAATCTTTTACAATTTTTTTAGTTTTTACTTATCGAATGCAGTAAAAAAAAATGCATATTTTGCCTGTGGTGATTCATAATTAGAATTCTGGTTTTAATATATTTTTCATTTAATGGATCTAATACAAAATATATCAACTTTATTTGGATTTATTTTTGAAATAATAACATTTTAAAGTCAGTTTGTAAGCAAAAACCTACTGAAATTAGATACTTCTGTACACTTTTTCAGACGATAATTAAAACTAAATGCCCAAAAATTGGTAAAAGTTATAAATCTATGTTGATGTCATTACTTATTATATAAAACTCCAGTTTTGACATCGAGTGCAATGTTGATGTTTTTTTAAATATTGAAAAATCAACGTGCCCTACGGCTGAGTGGAAAATATGTCGTACTCCACAGTACCAAATTGTATATAATGACTATATACTTCCAAGAGGCACTTTTTATATTAAAGCCTCTTTTTAACATAGAAAAGATTATGAAAATTCGTTCATCCATTTTAACGCAAAATGCTTCTTCTTCTTCTTCTTCTTCTTCTTCTTCTTCTTCTATATGCGGTGTTCCTTCGTGACGTTATCGATCATGGCTCTCCACAATTCCCTGTTCTTTGTCGCCCTTAATAAATCTTGCCTTTTTGTTAAGTATCCTAAAACTCCTTCCGGCAACCATTTACTCGAGCTCACTATGTGGGTTATGCATTGTTTTTCTCTGTTTCTCATGCCTTCAATACGGTCCTGTGAGTATCAAAGCCCCCCCCGCCTCATTATGAGCCCAAAATTTCAAATCCTCTTTCTGCTGTTAAGTGTCTGCTTTTTTTTTGTTTCTATTTTCTCTAAAACTTGTTGTTGCTCTCATGTTCACTCCATTTTATTTCCCAGCATCCTTCTTGGTGATGAATCTCTCTCTCTCTCTCTCTTTCTCTCTCTCTCTCTCTCTCTCTCTATATATATATATATATATATATATATATATATATTTATTTTTTTTTGGAACATGAAATGAAAAAGTGGAATTTAATTTTAAGGGTTGGTAACGTATTCCACTTTTGACTGAATATTAAAAAATAGATAAATAGTGAGTGAGATAAAGACTTAGAGTGAGGTGGGGAGTGTAAGAGACCGACAGACAGATATCAAAAGAGTGAGACAGAGAGATAGTGAGAACAACAAAAACCGAGACAGAGAGTGAGAGGGAGAGAAAATTGTTGACAGAGAGAGAAAATTGTTGACAGAGAGAGAGAAAATGAGTCAGACTGACAAAAGCATATACATATATATATATATATAGAGAGAGAGAGAGAGAAAAAGAGAGAGAAAAAGAGAGAGAGGGAGACAGAGACAGTGAATGGCTAAAACAAGGATAAATACACATATACGCGAACACACACATAAATATACACACATTGTGTATATATATATATATATATATATATATATATATATACTCAGTGTTTTAATATGTATATGCGTGAATATACATATATATAAGGATTTATGTATATATACATGCATGTGAATATATATGTGTGTGTATGTGTGTGTGTATGTGTGTGTGTATGTGTCTGCACATAAAATCAAAAATAAATACACGAAGAAAGGGGAGGGCTACAGATTTAACAAAGGAAAGTATTTTTATTGGTTATATCATTTATCATTTACAATTATTATTTATATATTTAAAAAAAATGAGTAGCCATACGGCGTCTTGACTAAATTTTTTATCTACGCCTACACATGCGCAGACTGTCTCATCGTCGCCATTTTCTTTTATGGACTATTTCAATTCGCTTTATTCAATGCTGACGTCATCTTTTCATTTCTCGGCTCGCTTGACGCGTGTTTCATTCGATTCGATCTCATACTTAAATTTTCATACGACAAAAATAAATAAGAGTTCTTTGCTTTTTTAACTGAAAAAGAAGATATAAACGTTAGTATAAATATTTTGCATTTCCTATCGTAAATACAAAAAAAAATGGAAGCCCGAATAAAATCAGGTGGTAGAGATTGAGGCTATCATGTGGGTGTCTTAATATATTATTATTTAAAATGACTGACCTAGAGGCAAATTAAGTCGGGCAACAATCTCCTTTAATAATACACATAACCAATTTCAGAGTAATATACATACACACCCATCAGAACTAATTAAAATATAGGCACCTAAGCATACAATACCATTGCGTATATATTGCAGATTTTTTCAAATACACGCTATTAAACATCTAAACATCAAAACATCATCTTCAAAAAGACGCATACAATTTCAAGTAAATATAAAACGCCTACGAAACTTCTTAATCTGCGATATTCCTATATACATAAAAAATATGGGCAATATATATACATATATATATATATATATATATATATATATATATATATATATATATATATATATACATACTAGTTTTACATATGCTGTCAAAAGTGATGATATATTTTGTTTTTTAAGTGCTTACTATTAATTTTGTGGGAATGCTTTCAGATGCAAGTCTTTAAATATACTTCTCCATGTTTTCCAGCCAACTTTTAATCTTGAAAATTTTGGGTGCAAAGTCAATCGCTTTCTACTGTCCTTCTGATTACTCTTCTTTTGTTCTTGCTCCTTTTAGTAACCCTTGTGTCATGGTGGCTTTACCGCCTTCCTTGGGTGAACTCGATTAAAAAAAAAGTTCAAAATTTGGAGAAGTTGACTGAAGGCAACCGACCTCTGAAGAAGTTCAGATAAGTTTGAAGATTTTAAATCGATGAAAAAAAATAATATATATATATTCCTTCACCGATTCTGTAAAATTTGTGGCATTTTTGGCTTTTCACCTCCCAACTTCGTAAACAACTGAGATCAGCCCACCATTGTCGTTGACAGTACAAACTAGAGAAAGATAAGTCTAGAACAGCAATATGTTTCACACATTACGAACAAAAATTATATATATATATATATATATATATATATATATATATATATATAAAGAAAAACAGAGCACTCTAAGGTTTTCATTATAATAATTTATTTCACCAGAGCCTTTCATTTCATTTTTGGTGTTATCTGATGATCAGCGTCCCTTAAAGGGCTCATGGTGAAATAAATTATTATAATGGAACTTTTAAAGGATATTTTCTTTAAATTATTAACTCTGGATTTACATTGAGCTCAGGATTTCATTCTCCTTGGGACTAGTCATACGGATTACCAAGTTTTTCATAACTTAAATTTATATATATATATATATATATATGTAAGTAAGCCGAAAGCTTAGATAGGATATGTATCAATATTGTGATTTTCTTTCTTCGTTTAACGATAATGTTATTAAACTTTTCAGACGAAATGAAATTTTCTATATTATTTAATGAAACATGCATCAATATAAATATATATATATATATATATATATATATATTAAGAAATAATAAAGTCCGACAATTTATTTATTAAAGACATTTTTTATGTTTAACGTTCTTTTTATAGATACAAGTATTTAAGTAAATGCTCTGTTTTATAATAAACAGTATTAAATAACATTTACCGGCCTGAATGTCGAGAAATTTTCATAGAAAATATTCGTCCTTTGACAGGATTCGAACCTGCATCCTATACGGAACCATCATTTACGCTGACGTGCCTTACCGATCGGCCACAAAGCTTGGGTGTGCAGGTGGTGTAATGGATAATTGTTAATCGGAGAGATGAGTTCCAATTCCATTTGGGTTCGTTATATTCACTTACGCGCAAATATTCTTGGGAAAGATATGAATTCAACTTTTCTTCCCCTCAGTTATGGGTTAATTAGTAAGATTTGTATCATTAAAACTATTATTATATAAAAAAAATGCGTACAAAATATAACCCATAGAAGTTGTTATGCCACTAAACAAAAAAAAACAATCTCATTATTAATTTGTTAGGCGTGAATCTTTAAATATAGAAATATTCTGATTTACTTGTACCGTAAAAAAATGTCGGCATCTTTTGTTAAGTCCTTACTCTTAGCATTATTAAAATTTCATATCTGTGTCTTTAAATATATACTTTTTTAATCGGATTTGACGCAAGTAAGGCAGTAATGCCACTAAGACACAAGAGGTTACTGGGTGTAAAAGACTAAGAAAATCGAAATTAAGGAGCGAGAACAATAGACGTGTAATTAGGAAGACAATAGATAACGATTGACATTACATTTAAATTTTTGAAGATCGATTTTAACTGGAATGTATGGGACCGGAAGTGAGTTCCACAGCCGAGAAGTACGAGAAAAAAACTGTTAACATAGAACTTACGATTAGATCTAGCCAATTTAACTTTAAATTGATGAAACCTTGTTTCCAATCTAGTACTGCGCTTAAATTCATAAAGTCTAGATACTATAGCGAAGAGTACATCTAAACAATTACTATGAAAGTATTTATAGAAAAGTATTCTTTGGATTTTATCAAGGGTCTCTAAATTTATATAGCAGGAGCACCGGACCATGTGTCGCAGCAATATTCTAAACATGGACGAATGGTAGACTTATAGATATGTAAGATAGATTCAGGAGAGAAAAATGTCTCACACAACACAGTGAAACAACTTTCTTAGCAACTGACCTAGCAATGGATTCAATATAATCATTCTTCTTCATGTCAATGGCGAATGTTATCCTGAGAAGACGCAACGAGTCACTTACCTGGAGGTTAGCATCAGCCATACTAATGGAAGGTAGAAAAGGAATAGCCCATACCGTCAATAATGATGAAATATTTTAATAAGTCCTTACCATTATTTTCATATGTGAACTTTTAAATATATAGATATATTTGTTGACGTATGCAATATGATGACATTTTACAAATTACCTTTTACACTTGAAATGGAATCAGTCAAGTGTTTAAAAGAATATAAGTTTGTTTAATAAATAACTTATTTATAAACTTTATTCTTTAAAAAAAACAAAGTGCAATTGCATTTTATTTATTATTTACATTATTTTCATGCGAACTATTGTCCTCATTTTTGATGTTCTCACAACGTTTCGGCTGAAAATCTACATTGAAATGAACTTGAAATGGTATAGTATTAATTATAGGTTTCTATCTATAATTTATTAATGCCCATCATCATCATCATCATCATCATCATCAGTTCCATGACCAGGTGTCGTTATAGGTTTATAACACAGCTGAGTACGTGACCAGCTCCCTCCGCATGTCTAGGGCAAATAGACCTGGCGGATCCTATCCTTCTCCAGGTCAAACGAAAGCCGATATTTTCTGACTTGACGGCTCGTCTTCGTCAAAAGCAATTAGGATTAATGCCAATAGTTCCAAAAATGGGGCGGTGTATATTAATGGGTTAATTAATAATGTTGATTACCTCAATGGAAACTAACGTTCTGGTTTCACATCCCCAATAAAATAAATACATTGGGTAATAAATTATGTCATAAAAACAAGAAAAACTGTGTCATTCGGATCTCTGAATATCGTAATAATCAATATCGATTACATTCCCACAGTTTCCTTGTGCCTTTTCTACAAATATCTTTATGTCAATTGTTCTGATGAACTTTACTCTTTGGTACATCGGCTTCAAGTATTTAAGCATAGTACTAGATTAGAATGTGCGTTGTGGTGCAAATGACAACTCGGAGACCGCGTTCGAATCCCAGTCGTTCGTTATATTCACTTACGCACAAATACTCTTGAAAGATATGAATCCATCTCTTCTCCCCTCAGCTATGGGTTGAATAGCAGACAGACTCGGTTCTTTGGCCTTGTTTGACAACCAGTCTACCAAAGAAAGAAATGGCAACCTACTGGGAAAATCTTCTGTCTCGTCAGTCATGTATCGAAAGATCCGTGATCGCCTAAACAACGTATCATTGGCATAACTGACTAGATTGGCATTTAGGTCTCATTATTTTGTTTCTATTCTGCTCTCATGTTTCACACGTATGGAACTCTCTTCCAGCTTCTTGATTTCTTGTCAACTACAAATAATTAAATGCAACGTCAATCGTCATCTTCTGCCTGGGAGTACCGTGAGCAACGAGGAAGTTTTTAAGAGAAAATGTTATCTATACTTAAAATCAGAAATAAAAAGTTGAAATCTCTGGGACACATGAAGAAGGGGAGCTTTGGAAATTTGACAATGAAAGAACATATCAAAGGTAGAAGGGACATGGACGAGCAACGGTACATCTACCTAATGAGCTTATGTGAGTAGATAGCTGAACTGGAAGATGGAGGAATGGTAAAAAAGACAAACATTGCTAAGTAGTAAAAATTATAAGAAGTTGTGGAGAGCCATGATCGCCAACGTTCTCAATGGAGAAAGAACACATAAGATGCAACTTACTAAGTGATTAATTTTTCAACAAGTCAACAACCCCGAAACAAATTTCAAAAACTACCTGAGAATGATTTAATAAAATTAAACTCACGATAGTGGAATGACTTTCTAAGACACATGACCTAAACCAGGCATTGTCAACATTTTTCGAACAGTGGGCCGAATGAGGCCGCACTACTAAACAATTTTTTTTCATTACAGATACCGCAACCATTTTGCCAACCAAAGAGCGTGCGCATAGGCATCTGCCTTAGAAATGGGGAAAAGTTTTTTTCGAGAAATGATTCCTCCTATAATTTAGAAAAAGTCCTGATATAATATTATCACTGATGACATAGTGATTAACACACACACACACTACTGTGTGTGATTTGTTTCTAATTTATTCATTTGACGATGAAAAAACATTTTTTAAAAGAATTATATTTATTCTCTAGATAAGAATAATTATAATTAACGTTTCTGGTTTCTGGAGTAAAACGTGTTTACACTTATGATCTTCCTTAGTGAAAATCGCCAATGGTTTAAAATGCTGACAAAGTTGCCTTCAACAAAATGTTACAAAATTCAAGACAGGTTGTACTTAATCATTGTTTATGCAAGTGGTTATCCATCAGTGAACAAGTGAGAACGAAAGTAAACAAACATTTTAATCAGGTTATTTTCCTCATGAAATTAGGCGTAACATTCAGAATGACAATCGGGCCGCATGTGGCCCGCGGGCTGCAGTTTGCTTATGACTAACCTAAACCCAATTGAATATTTGCAGTATGAATTTTTTAAAAAATGCTATTAATATAAAAAAAAAAAAACAGAAAGAATTGCGTAAATAATAACTAGCAATACTCATAAAATTTCACGGTCTTCCTATTTTGAATTTTCTGCTGAATTATAATTCTTAAGTTAATAATTGAATAAACTCTTTGTAATTCCACGACTACAAAATATCCATGGAAATTCCTCTTTTAAATTGTAAGTATTTGAACTTAGCAACTTTAACAAAATATTACAGTAACAATTATAAGTATGAATGCAGATTATTATTTAAAGAAAAGGGTAGAAATGAAAAGATTTAAAATTGACAAGGTTTTCCATTTAAAATGAAAATGTTATCGCCTCCTCTGTCTTCCTTTTCTATTTCTCTTTCTTATAATTAAGCATGCTTTTAATTTTTCATTTAATTTTCACTAAAACCAAACAGCATCTCTGATATATGTATTTTTTGTGTCTGTATGTATGTATATGTATGTATGTGTGTGTGTGTGTGTGTGTGTGTGTGTGTGTGTGTGTGTGTGTGTGTGTGTGTGTCTTTTCATGCAGACAAAACAGAATGGTCTGTTATTTAGCTGAGGCAATGTCAGGCGTAATGCGTGCTAACTTACAAAATCCGAAGAAGAATCAGCAATATTATTGGTCTCGGTTTCAGTCACTTTCCCCACCGTCGTAATGTTGCCTCCTGTGCCTTTCTATAAATGCTTTCATGGTGATTGTTCGGATGAACTCTTCGTTATGACACCTAGACTATGGATTCGAAACCGTGTGGAAGTATTTAAAGTGTCCACCAGTCAATGATCCGACGGGTACATGCATGTGTAGAGGCAAGCAGAAGACATTTTGAACATTATGAGTTGCTTTTTGAGGTGCAATGATGAACTTTTGGATATATGTTTATATGGACATTTTTACTGGGTTTAGTCTCAGAACCCAATTTCAAAGTTTGTAAAAGTATTATGATACACCGTGAGTACAGTCTGCGATGAATGAATTGTCGTCTAAATTAATCAAAATCAAATAACACTAACATCTCATTTTAACAAATATATTTACCAAAGTTACACAAAACTATCTTGGAATATTCAATAAAAATTGCCATCGGTTTCAACTACGGCCTCCTGACCACTTCGAAATCTCTTGCAACTATTCTGGATGGTGTCCTTATTTGAGTTGATCAATGTTACGATAATCTTTGCCTTCGGTTCATCTTATGTGCTACAAGGAATTTTCTTGGTTTATCACTCAACTGCGACCCACACATAATAATCAAGGGGTTTGCAGTCTGGGGATTTAGGTGACCAGATGTAAGGGATGATGTGGTCTCAGGGTTCTTGTGTGACAGGGTGCAGAGTCCTCTGACCAGACGTAGGTTCTTCCAGCAGCCACACTCTTGACCCAAAGCAGAACTACCTCTTCAAGACACTTGATGTAAGCCTTCGTGTTGGGTCTGAGGCCCAGTGGCTAGAGGAATAGCGGTATGACATTACCATCACTAGTTATCCCTCCAAACACCTCTGCACTGTCCTCAGATTGACACCCAAACACTCTGAAATGTTTGTATTGGAGCTTCCGGTGCAAATGCCAAGCAATACAGCATGCTGTTTCCAAATTTCTGGTGAAGTGAATTGCGTCATGGTGCTCTTTTTTTTTTCACAGACGGTGCCCCACTGACCCTACTATGCTCTGCTGTCAACAAAATCAAAAACAAACAACACGCATGCGCGAAATTAAAAATATAAAATAGCGACAATTTACCCATCGCACCCTGTACATATAAATTTCAGAGACTATATCTGTAAAAAAGAACAACCTGAAAAAAACAAAAGACTTATCTTAACCGACGGGTTTCGTCCTCTGAGTGACTTTATTAAGTCAATTTTTTTTTTAAGCATTACGCCCCGAGCAAGGCGTGAAGCCACTAGGATGCTGGGTGGTTGCAGAAGATTTGGAGCGAGAGCAGATAGGAGTGATAGAAAAAAGGATGAGGAGAAGGATAGTGGGTAGATCAAGGTAACTGGAGATGTCGATTGACATTACATTTGAATAGTTGGAGATTATAGTTTTCAGGGAAACAGTAATTGGGGAGGGTGTTCCACAGGCGAGAGGTGCGAGATATGAAGCTATTGGAGTAGAAGAGACGGCTACATTTGAAAGTTTCTACAGTGTAAGGGTGGGAGCAGGATGCCAGCCTCGTAGGGCGCTTAATTCATGGAGTCTGGGAACCAGCAAAAGCAGCTCATCGAGCAATTACCATGAAAGTATTTGTAGAAAAGACAGAGAGAGGCGACAGCGCGTCTGTCAGAGAGTGACGAGACGCCAGATCAGGGCCAATTATATTACATATCCGTCTCTGGATCTTGTCAAGAACTCCCGGGGTAAACAGAAGGTGCCCCAGACCATATATGGCAGCAATACTCCATGCAAGAGCGAATGGTTGATTTGTATATTTGAAGGATCGATTCCGGGGAGAAAAATTTCCTGGCGCGGCACAGAGAGCCAACTTTCCTCGCGGTGGAAGAAGCAATTGACTCAATGTATTTGTTCCATCTCAGGTCAGCAGTCAACGTGAGACCGAGCAGACGCAGGGAGTTGCTTTCGAGAAGTTGACTATCAGACATTCTAATGAGGGGGGGGCTGGGAAGGATCTCTATGGTGATTAATAGAGAGTAGTTTAGTTTTTGAGGCGTTAACCAGCCAATTCTTGCCCCAATTAACAACCGATTGGAGGTCCATTTCAAGACGCACGGCCAGGTTAGTTTTGTAACCGACACTAGATTTGTTTTTGAGGCAGGAGTAAATTGTAGTGCCGTCCGCGTAGATGCCAACTTGGGAATCTATGGCGTCAGGAAGGTCGTTGATGAAAATAAGGAATAGAGTGGAGCCAAGGATGGAGCCTTAGGGAACACCTGCGTTCGTGGGATAGGAACTGGAGGATAATCCGTTGAGAACGACCTTCAATTCACGGTTTGACAGGAATGATTGTATTAGATCAAACAATCGAACTGTAATACCATAACCCTGGAGCTTACGAAGAATCAAACGCTTTGCATGCCAAACCCCATCAAACGCTTTGGAGATGTCTAGGGCCACGGCACGAGCCCTCACCGTTATTTTGAAGGGCTTGGTAGACGGTTTCAGTGATGACCGTAAGCATCAGCTGTAGATTGGGCGTAGCGGAAACCATATTGCTTGTCTGAGAGTAGATCATGGGATGTAAAGTGATTAACCACTTCGGCATTGATTAGGGCTTCGAAGACTTTGCCGAAGAGGGTAGGAGACTAATAGGTCGGTAATTATAGGGGTCTCCAGAGTTCTTAAAGACAAGAACAATTGATGAGGACTTCCAGTAGTCAGGAAAACAGGATTCCTTGAGACAGTAATTATACAGTTTAGAGAGGCGGGCGCCAAGCTCGGGCGCGCATTTCTTCAAGACAATGGCTGGTATGCCATCTCCACCACTTGCCTTGTGGGGTCTAAATTGGAGATAATGCCCAGTACCAATGACGGGGTTATGTGTAAGCCGCCAATAGGGCCTCAGTTCTTAGAGGGAAGTCTGGTATGGGTACACCGTAGAGCGAGACGTTGAATTAAATGAGAATTTCCGAGCAAAGCATTCAGCCTTGTCGGTAGAGGAGGTCAAGACCTCGAACTGGTTAAATAAAGGAGGTATGGAGGGTTTTCTATTGTTCAGAACACACTTGCAGAGCCGCCAATAATCTTTGAAGCCAAATTTGCGAGATGCAATACGCTCCTTCATCCGAGCAGCAAATATTGACTTAGCTTCGTTGAGGACACGCTTACACTCGCTACAGGCGGAGGCAAAGAGACGTCTATTGCAGTCCGACATGTCGCTACGGAATCGGTGAAAGAAGTGATTCCTGTGGGCGATGGCAGATGAGCAAGCAGCGGAGAACCAAGGGAGGAGTGCGACTTGACCTTAAATTTCCTTGAGGGGATGAAAGGTCGATTCCAGCTTTAACCCAGGATGAGACCTCAGAAGCACATTCTTGGACAGGGAGTAAAAACAACATCCCAGGGGACATCGCGGAGGAAGTCACGGAACGAGTCCCAATCCGCTCGTTAATAGTAGAACGGGGTTCTAGTGATGGGAGGTTCTTTGCCGGGTGTGGAGTTAAATGTAAGGATTTTATTTTTGACAAGTATATATATATATATATATATATATATATATATATATATAGAGAGAGAGAGATAGAGAGAGAGAGAGAGCATAATTGAGCATCCCACAAAATGTTTAATATCTAAAAAGCACTGAACTAATTGAGTCTTTTTTCCAGGTTTTCAAATAAGACGTTTAGCCATCTTGACAATAATTATCGTAAGAATCACTGAAAATCCTTTGAGTTATCCAGCTAGAAAGAGAACAGGTTAAAATTCTTTTGTATCAGCCCCACTGTCTTTCCAACTGTCAACACGGTTAAGGAAAAGATCTTCAGGTCTTCAGTAATGGTACCAGATTCATTCCATTCAAGAACAATCAAGACAACGGTGAATAAGAAATCACAGGTTATCAGCTAGAAGAACAGGTTAAAAAATTCTTTTTTGTAGCCCCTGTCTCTTTCCAACTGAGCAACAGTTAGTCATTCAGGTCTTCAACATACTCTAACTTCCATCTTCAAAGAAAGAAACAATCAAGAGGAAAAAGTTTTAAATGGGAAACCCCATTGATTTTATCTTGTTTAAAGTAGAGTCCAATACGGCTATGAAAACCTCGTAGAAAGTAAGATATCTTTAATCATTTCTAAGATACATCGGTTCAAATCTTACTATATTTGTGGACATATATATATATATATATATATATATATATATATATATATATATATATATATATATATAAACATCACCTATACGCTTTCGTTTATTAGATATTGAATTTGTATCACGTCATGTCCTATGTAAACTATCCTGACTTTTCCGTTAACCTGATGAATAGTCATTCCCCCATTCTTTTACCTCAGGTAAAACATTGAAGAATGCTAGTGGAAAGATTGTTGGAGGTTGTGCCCAAAACAATTAAAATTTCTCTTTTTCACGATGGATATGAGGATGGTAGATCTTTTCACACACACACACACACACACACACACACACACACACACACACATGTACATATATATATATATATATATATATATATATATATATATATATATGAACTTTATCAGTCTTCTGGCTCTGTCCAGGTGTATAACGTCTCTTACTCGTTTATTTCTTTTTTCATTTTTTTTTACCACTGGACGTCGGGATAAAAAGCTGATCATAAAATATATCATCATCATCATTAGAAGCAGCTGCATGACCGGTTGTGCTTACAAGGTAGCAGCGCACAGGACTCACTTGCGTCTCTGTCCAGTCCCCTCACTGACGTTGCCAGCCCATCTCCACCCCTCTGCTTGCCTTTTTGTTTTTACCTAAGGTGGTATATTGTATAAAGCCAAAGGAAAAATTGTTGGATGTTGTGTCCAAAACAATTAAACTTTCTCTTTTTTGACGAGGTATTCCAACTTGTCTGTTGATGATGGTGTCTCGCACTACGTCTTTTGTGATGCGGCCTATGGAAAAGATATCTAGGACGGTTCTGTGGCATCTAATTTTCTTACGACTCGATTCGTCGATGCAATTCTGCTGTTAATGCCAATCGTTCGCAGTCGGACAAAAAGAGGTAGAAGCTTATTGAACGGAAATCTTTGATTTCAGAAAGATGTTCTTGTCTTTCTAGATGATTCTTGCGTGTGTTGCTCTTGAAATTCTTTCTATTTTACTTTGTATCTCATTCCGAATGTTTGAATAATTCACTCTGATTCTGCTATAAATGTCCAAGATTCGCAAAATTACATAAAGACTGAGAAGGTCAATTTGATTTCTGCCAGATGTTTTTATCTTCCTAGATTAGAAAATAACCACAACAGTGGTAATAGTAATTTGGAATTACTTTATTCTCGTAACAACGGGATACAAATAAAAAATACACTTGGCTTCTTGCCATTCAGCTGTTTATATAATACCGGAAGTGGTAACATATGTCATCCAGTGTCTGCCTGTGGAAGCACCCCATTATCTAATAAGACCTTCCATTTCTACTCTCCATAGATATTTCTAGTTTTGAGACAACTGCCATTGCTTGTGCTGCTTATTTCTTTTCTGGGACGCTCATCGTTAATAAGCGAACCAAGATATTTGCATCGTCTCACTACTTTAAGTTCCAGACTACTGACTTGTATCTCGGTTGAAAGCTCTTTCTCATTGTTTATCCCGAATAATTTTTTTTCGACATTAACTTCCATTCCATATCTGGAGGAATTTCATCCTGATTCTTTACCAGACTGAGATGTTCCTCTTTTTTTTCCAGCTAGAATATCTATTTTGTCTGCGAAGATTTGTAATGATGCCATTTCTGATGCTGACTATACCCTGGTGTTCTTCAAGGTCATCATTCATAATCATAACGTCTTTACCAGACGCTAAATTTGATTCTTTTGACAAGAAGGTGACCTCTTGATGTTATCGGCCTCGGGGTGCGATCCCAGCATGAGGTAGCTTTGAGAAACCATACCATGGGTTGACCCAATGCTTATCAGTCAAATTGGACAGACAAAACTATTTGTAGCAGCCGTTTATAGCTGTGGTAGAACGAAGTCACAAGTCATCGTGACCGAGAGTTTGAGCGTGCTAGCCTTTAACTGCTGATCACACTAGATAACGCGCTCTTTCCCAGAAACTGTAACTAAGGTTCGCTCAGCTTAGTTGCAGTATAAGCCACAGTTGGGCTCTGTGGGTGTTGAAGAGAGCACAAATGTGGCTGAGTAGGCGTCTGTAGCAGGGATTGACAAACCGCCCTAGTATACAAGAATACGAGAGTCGAGCCAAAACATTTATATTTAAATTAAATTGATTAAAACTATGCTCACAAAAAAAATGCTACTTCCGATGTTAAGCATTCTACGTCATTGATAGCGGTCGCTACGAGTGCGTTGTGTATTGGTTAACGATAAAAAACAAACGCTTTTAACACAACTTCGATAATCTGACTTGCAGTTGAGTAAAAGACGCAGAGACTGACGTGTAAACACAAAAAAAACAATACCCTGTCCGGTGGCAAAAGCAGCTGGTGGCGCGAGGGGTGGCAGTACCACCTTAGCCGCCGAAACTGTGTTACCTCCCCTGGATGATGGCTGATGAGAGCAGGGTATAGCATGTGGTTTCAAACGTTGTATGTAGACAATTAAGTACTATTTCGATATTTTTTTCTTTTTTTGGTGATATGTCGCAGGGGCGGGGGCCGATTTTTTTATTTCTTCACATGTCTAAAACAGGAAATCGAGATAATTTGATAAGAATTACATAATCTACCTGAATTTTGGTATCGATTTATGCAACCATAACAAGAGAAATGGTACTGTACTGATAGCAGATTCAGGAAGAAAAATAAAACAAATATACAAGGCTGCGGACAAAACGTTGTCTTTCCTGTCTTCTCTGAAATTTAGTTCGTTAGACCCAAACTTCATGTCTAATTTACTCCGCTTATATTAACGGTGGTATTAGCTGTTTCCACATTCATTGTCGGTTGAAATTTATAAAATCTTTCTATTAAAACATTTTTTCAGGAAAATAGATTCCCCGTGTCCATTTACTCTTATTGTTCTTTCCAGTATTGATGAGGGTGGGTCTTCTTTTGTAAATTTTTATTTGAAATAGTTTGGAATATCAACACCTTATGTCCTTATTTTCCCTTTGAGTTACATAGTCATTTTAATTGTTACTGTTGTTGAAAGCCCTTAAGTGAAGCGTTAGATTGTCAGCTGGTACAGTGCTTAGTTTGGGATTCTGTAGCCCCAGTCCACGAGATTCGAAGAAAGAATCCTCTCCAAGACCTAGAGAGGTCATTCGCTCAAAGAAATTTTTAATCATTAATCTGAGAAAACGGTTGTATGCAGCTGACAATTTAGTTGTCTCTTAAAGGGTTTGGCGCCAAGCATGACATTCACATGAAAGTCTCTATCTGACAAAGCTATCGAAGAACATGACTCGAATTCCCAGGTTAATCTTTTGGTTTTTAGTATTTTGCGATGATGGGGAAAATAAACCAACCTCAGATTATTCTATATTAAATTTCCATATCTCCATTACTAAATGTGCTATAAGTGATACATGCACTGAGGTATTTGAAGTTTTTAATATTTATTAATTCTCTATGCTGAATTTTTATAATGGTTTCAGGACTGGTGCCAATTCAAGCCCATAGTTTCTGTTTTGAACAAGTTTATCTTGATTCCTTTCTTTTGAAAAACTTGATGAAGAGTTTTTTTTTATTTTTTGTTCAATAACATTCTTATACCAACTTTGTATACCTATGTCATCAACATAGACCACCTTGTCATCAAGACACTGACCTCAAGAAGGAATTCACGATGATGATTTCTATAATAAACTAGAATCCTATTTTAAAATTTATATAAATGGTGAAAGTGTTAGAATTTTCAAATTGTTGTTTCTTAGCTTTCTTCAACTTATTCCTAAATATGCACGATGTTGTTCCTAAAGTAAAATATTATGGTCTTCGTCTCCATAATAAATGTGATGCTATTTTAAGATTATATCTAGTGGTAGAACAACGTCCCTATTACAAAGTAAATGGTATGGTGAAAAAGAGTTAAAACGAATCGCCACGAATTGACTTGCCTCACTTAGGAATCTGGGTGCAGCCAGGTATAATCCTTACAGCCGTCTTAATGTCTTCGCTTCTTTTTAGTCGTATATCAAACTTTAAACAAGCGTACAGGGTTTAAACCACTTCACTCAGGTGTATTCACCAGTAGTTTGCCATTCTGGACCAACCTATGCATTTTGTAACAAAAAGCGTGGAGAAAGGACCAATTGATAATAAGAGGGTATGTGTGGCGGTGAGCAAAAAAGACTCCAAGTTTTGGATTACACATCAGGAACTTAAAAATAAAACAAGCGCAAAAATGTAACTGTCTAGACAATGTAATAACAGAAGACGACAAGTGACAGGGAAAACTGAAGGTAGGTGGAAATAGTGAAGTTACATTTCAAAAAAATGAATAAAGTACTAAGGGACAGAATATTAGAAAAGAAAAATAGATAGTAGTTTCAATGTTATGTCTGTCATCCATCCAAATCCTTTATATACAAATAAAAACTTGAGGAAATCGAGATGTGCTTCTACCGAAGAATACCATGGACATAGAATGAGGCAAGTGAATTTCCCTTTAAAATAAGTAATACAAAGAAACAGTTTCTAACAATTACAGTCAAATTAAATTTGTGTGGGGGATGCAAATACTACGGAATGACGATTTAGAAAATTTAAAACATACAGGACATATCGAACGCAAAACAAGTAAACGAGTATCTAACAAGTTTGAGAAAATGGACGGAGAAATAAATACCTGACAAAAAAAGAGGTCATAAATATGAGAAAGCTGTGGAGATCCATGATCGCTTTTATTCTGAATAGAGATGACACTTAAAAGAAAAAAGTAATTATTTACAGTCGGATAATTGTCCCCATTTTTGTTAACTTTTATCACAATGTTTCGGCGGCCATGAACTCTTTGCCTTCTTCAGGTGCTTATCGATCTTCAGGGAAATTCTAACTGGACCTTTTATTTAATCTACAGGGTTGTTTGTTTCGTTCTGCTGACCATGTCTAATATTTCGTCAACTTCTTTTTCGTACTGTTCAAGTTTACACTATCCGACCCAGGTTTGTACGGTATCCATTAAGAGATTGATATGGACAGCAGAGCGAGAACGATATATCCTGTAGATTGAATAAAGTGTTCAATTCGAAATTCCTTGAAGGTTACTCGGATCGATAAGCACTTGATGATGGGTAAAACGGTCGAAACGTTGTGATAATAAAAAAAAAAAAGATAGCGACAATAGCCCTAGTGTAATTAACATAAATAATGATAATTTTTCAAACCGGAAATTCAAATAGTGAAAAGATAAGTGTGTCAATGGATTTGAGGTCAGAAAGCATTCCTCAGTGTGATTCCTCAGTGGGATACAGCTAAAATGTCGTTT
Organism: Acanthosepion pharaonis; assembly: GCA_903632075.3. Lineage (NCBI taxonomy): Eukaryota > Metazoa > Mollusca > Cephalopoda > Sepiida > Sepiidae > Acanthosepion > Acanthosepion pharaonis. The sequence continues at coordinate 1,113,235 of CAHIKZ030004414.1, read as the reverse complement.
CTTATGAAATAAGAATTCCAGCACCAGACAAACTAAAATCAGAAAGTATTTGACTCCTTCTGGCATACTATACCTTCACAAGAGCCAGATCAGTTCCAAAATGGAGTACTGCTGTTATAAGTGTGCTGGAACTTCTCAGCCCTCACTTTCCCGCCTCGACCGAGTTTGAAAGTGTCTATGTAGCCTTGGGTGGACAGGACATTTGCGTCCCGGACAATTACCTACCAGACAATTGAGTACCTGGACATTTGCGTCCCTGGATAATTGCGTACCTCTGATAATTTTTTGAAGTTACATATTTTTTTGTGGTGGGTGGGTTGTGTACCAATACCTTTAATTACTCTAAACAAGCAGAAATGTAGTTACCATAAATAAAAAAAAGAGAAAAAACTTTCTTTTTGAAATCAAGAGAAAATTAAAATAGCAGTTAGAGTTTTACTCCAGCAGTGCTTACCACAAACATCAAATAGATTCTGGATTTTATAGAATATATTTTTATTTGGAATCCATGGCTAAGTTCCGAAAATCAAACACTGGTGGAAAAATATTTGTGGACGAGGAAAATTGCAGCTACCACTATGTTATATTCCGCGCTAAGGGAATAAACACATAACACCAAGTGGATACTAGAAGAAATGTTTATTGTACACAACCAGTACAATATAAAATACGGTAAAGTTATAAACACAGGTCAATCTAGTGAGTGCCACTAATTGGAAGGTAGGACGTGCTTGCGTCGTCTCACTCTCACTCCCTCCCGAATCTCTCGCAGACGGTTGACTTTATAGATACTTACTACCTATAGTGTAATCATTCATGGGGGTGACTGGTTATTCCATTACATCACACTATCATAAGAAAAACGCCGAAGAAACAAAAATATATTGGCGATGTGCGGAGCAATCTTGGAACACTGTTAATCTGTCATTGCATTTTAAACAAAATAAACATTTTTTATTTTATTCCTTTTAATCATTTTTTTTTTAATTTTATTACTACCTTTGTTTTTTGTTTGTTTGTTTTTTTCAAAATTTATGGTAATTGCCTTTAAAAGCTTCAAAAATTTATCAGAGGTACGCAATTATCCAGAGACGCATTTGTCTAGGAACGCAAATGTCCAGAGACGCAATTGTCCAGGAGGTAAATGTTCAGTATGCAACTGTCCTAGAACCGTAGCCTTGTAGGTGATGAATTATTTTCCAACCTACAACCTTTATCCTAGTGACTAAACATCGGAAGCCTCTCACTATTGCTATGGCAAATGTTTAGATGACCTACATTCCTTAATTCTACCAGTTCAGACCCTACAGCTAGATCACGCCATGGTGTATAGAGCGTCGAATCATTCTCATTTCCCCTTGTATTCCATTAGTAAGAAAGAAGTACCATTCGGACAGCTCCGTCCAAAGCGGTTCTTTGTGAAAAAAAGACTCCCGAGATGATGCTTCCTCGATCGCTACTAGTTTAATTTCCTCAAGTCTCCGGTCAACAGTTATCTACTTTCAAATAACCCCATTCGGTAACCGTCTAACTTGAGTGGCTCTTGAGCCTTGTATTGGGCGAACAACAGTAAAAAATATACATATAAATAAAAAGAATAATGGAGGGCAGAACAGAAATATCCTAAATGAAAATAGGAACATGCAAAAAAAGCTAAGTGCGTGAGCACTAACCAAAAAGAAAATATTTGGCAACGCGAAATACTTGTCCCTTTTGTTAGACGGAATCTCTTTTACTTTTTAGATCAAAACATATTACAAAGGCTTTCAAGTAACTGAGTTAAACAACTATTCCTTTAGAACTAAAAAGACGAATACAAGAAAAGACTGAAAACCGTATATTAAATTCCGTTTTGTTTTTATTCTATTCCATCAGAATTTAAACAATATAAGATACGTAGTCTGTTGATGGTAGACAAAGAAAGAAACCTCTTATAGAATATAGTAAAGGAAAGCGAGAAGAAAAGACTAAATATCAATTGTAAGAAGAAATAATGTACGGTTGTCAGCAATAAAAAAAAATAGATGGATAGATTCGTTTTCTACAGTTTATCAACCCCTTTTCAGTTTATTCAAATCCAGAAAATATTTTAGATTGTAAGAATTGGAGTGGGTTAACTAGTAAGGCCTGTACCAGCTTTACTGATACAGGTCTTACTATTTAACCCATAGTTTCGCGTAGAAGAGGTGGTTCCATACCGTTTCCAAGGGTATTTGCTAATTGCAAGGACTTAACAAAAGTTATTGTCATTTTCTACGGTATAGGTAAATCTGTATATTTTTGTAAAGATAGTTTTTTTTTCTTTTTTTTTAGCGGCATATCAACCTCGGGGTTGTTTAATGGCGAAATCTAAATATTTTGTACGCAACTTTTTTTTTCAGGTAATGTTGGTTTTAGTGATACAAATCTTACTAATTAACTGGGTAGAAAAGGTGGATTCATATCTTTCTCAGGAATATTTGCACGTAATTGAATATAACGAACCCAACGAGGATTGGAACTCGGCTCTCCAGTTTCCAATTACAAACCTTTACACCACTCGCACACCCAAATTTACAGCACCTGGTATTCCCAAGCGACCACCCATCTAAGAACTGACCAGGATCGACGTTGCTTAACTTCGGTTATCATAAGCGAAGCAGTGTTTCAATGTGATGTGACTGTAAATCTGCAACAGAAGAAAAAAGCTCAAGGTGCCACGCCTCTTCCGGATGTCTCAGTTATTTCCCTTAAACTCAACTCTTCAAGTTTTTTGGTTCACCACTGCTGGTATTGAACTCGCAACTCTTTGGGTATAGTCACTGGCTCTAACCAACATCTTTATCCACTGGGCCATGTGTCCTTGAGGGTTCAGTTCGATATTCCAATCACCTGAAGAAGGCCGGAGCGTACAACGACCGAAACGTTGTAAATATGGCAATGAAGATAAGGATAATAGTCCGAATAATGTAAATAATGTAAATAATCCTAATACCTCATTTCATGGATATAGACAGCCATTCTGTCACTAGAAGCTAGTCACTGGATCTAACCAACGTCTTTATACACTGGGCCATGTGTCCTTGTGAATAGGGCAATGAAATATGAGGATAACAATCCTAATAATGTAAATAATGTAAATAATCATAATACCTCATCTCAGAGATATAGAAAGATAAGCAGGAAAATATTTTAAAAGTTTGAGGATTGAAGACAAAAAGTTCAAGATTATGCAGACTATTAACATTGGCTTAAGGCATGAAAGCAAATAATCGCCCATTCTTAAATGACTATTACGGAGAAATGTTTAATTTCGGTGAAAATGTACATGAAAACTGAATTCCGAACTGTAATAATGGATGTAGGGCAACATCAGGGGTAATGATGAATGTAGAGCTATATTGGTTGATCTTTTAGATGTTGAAAGCTTCTTGGAAATCGTCAACTAACACAACTTAGAAAACAGCAGCAGGGCTGAGTAATGAATTTGGCAAGTACTCTAGGAAGTAAAATTATAGGGCCCTTTATAAATGAATATGGCGTTAATGTAAATGCAGTTAATTATTGTAATGTCTTAGAAAATATATTTTTGAGTGTTACAGGTCACAACCGCTGAACTAAAGATAATACTTATACAATACAATGTTCCTTCCCGTTACATCACATCACGAACCCCGCAACACATTAGGGTCGTAAGGGGCACTAAGTATATCACAGCTATAGCAGCACTGGGGTTTCTCGGCCAAGATAACCTGACTGACCCCATTCTCTCGCAGTTGCAATTTCCTAGACTGTTTGACATCTCAAGGCAAGAGAGTTCCGTCAACTGGGATATTTAACCCATAGCTTTGGGGAAAAGAGATGGATTCATAACTGTTTTATAGGAATAAAACGTCACTGCCGACACTTGAGTTTGAACACAGATTGCCATTGAGCAAACACAGGCGATCCCATTATTGAATTAAGTGGATCACGTGACTATAGAAGAAACGCATATATGTAGGAAGTAGCTGACAACTAATGATCATCATTTCTACTCTATCCTCTATTACTATACGTAATTTCTATTCTATCCTCTATTAGTATACGGGACGCTATTCTCTACTCCATTCACTATGCTATTTCTCTATTCAGATTACTATACGGTAGTTACTATTCGAGCGAGTATTATCGAGTACTATTAGCGCTAGTGATATTCGAAGGCGTCTGACACCAGTATTGTTCAACGGCGTTACTATAGTTGTATCTGCGATCACAAAGCCTCAACTACAACGAGCATTACAAAAGTGACAACGAGTATTTGTTGATATTACGAAAGTGTCAAACGAGTGTTCGTTGACATCGCAAAAGTAACTTTCTTAAGGGTTATTTGTGTGAAAGCGAATGAAACGAACCCAGCCAGGATTCGAACTCAACTTGCTGATTTCTCTGTTCGAGTCGCTAAACTTTACACTACCAACGCATCCAATGCTCTTTCATATTCTGCAAAACCAGCTATTGCCAACTTTAACAAAAAAAAAATGCTTCAAAAACACCAAATGAATGAAACGAGACCAAGCCTCTAGAGATATTAATCCGATAGAAACCTCATGGCCCATCCTAAAAATATATGTATGCGAGAACAGAAAACAATATTCAAGGCAAAAAAGATTTCTAGGAAGCAATTAAAACTGCTGCAAGTAGCATTAAAGTCGAAACAGCTGAATAGTTACCAAACTCAAGAGATAAACTATATGGAAGGTTATCGAATATCAAGGAGCTCATATAAAAAAATAATAAAATGATAATTTTATTCAGGTATATAGGATATTGGGTTATGCAAATATATGTTTCTGTAACCGATATGCTTTGGATTTATTTACACACAGAATCTTGTTACACTTTGTATAATAAAACCTGAAATTCACCAAATAATTTATTATCAAAATTAAAAGAATAATCTGCACTCACTGGCTACTTAATTAATTACATATTAACAAATACACTTTGAAACAAATTTCTAATCAGTCAATGACATGCAAGCAATTTAACGGATATTGGCATTCAAACATGGCCAGGCCAATCTGTAAAATTCTATTTCATGCATTAGTAATTGACGGCCTGTATGTGGCAAGCATTCCATGGAAAGTGCTCGGCCAAACTACATTCTCTGGTCCCGTCAGGGCAAAGCTTCATGACAAGAACACGCCATGCCACTTAGATTGTACCAAACCACCCGTATTCCCTACATATTACACCGGTGATAAGTAAGTTCCACACGAGTAGCTTCTTCCTGTGAACCACTGCCCTGTGGAATCGACTCCCGACAGGATGTTTCCACGATCACTACAAGCTTAACCTATTCAAGGCTAAGGTTAACCGTTGTGTCCTTCACCTATATGCATAAATGGCCCCCTAACGTAACCCTCTACCTCTAATCGCCCCGGGCCTTGTAAATTGTGACTCTCACTGTATAAAAATATTCAAATATATATGGAATTGGTCCCCAGAGAAAGGGGAACATCGTAGTCATAAATAACTAAGGTACATTCGCTAGGTAGGCTTTCACATTTAAACGATCTTTTACTGGTACTAAGGATCGCAATATATATGCAGAAAATAGTCTCCATACCATGGTAACACCACCAGCAATCGTTGATATATATCGGGATGCATCTATCCTTCTATGTTGTTTACATCAAATTCTGTCCCTATTTTACGATTGCCGTAGCAGAAATGTAGACTCGTCAAACCAGGCATCCACAAACAGTGGTTCGCAGGAAGAAGCTGCTAGTGTGGAACTTACTTCTCACCGATGTAATATGTAGGAATATATATATATATATATATATATATATATATATATATATATATATATATATATATATATATATATATATATATCTTGAAAATCATTGGTTTATTAGTAAGAATGTTATTGTTAAAACATTGACTTGTACAATAAAATCTTGCATAGATAGATAGATATTAAACGAATGGTCGATCGATAAGACAGATTGATAGAGAGATATGAATAAACTGAGATAGATAGATAGATAGATAGATAGATAGATAGATATTAAAAAGAATGATAGATAGATAGATAGATAGATAGATAGATAGATAGATAGATAGATAGATATGAACAGACTAAGATAGATATGAATAGACTGATATAGATAGATAGATAGATAGATAGATAGATAGATAGATAGATATGAATAGACTGAGATAGATAGATAGATAGATAGATAGATATGAACAGACTAAGATAGATAGATATAAATAGACTGATATGAATAGACTGAGATAGATAGATAGATAGATAGATAGATAGATAGATAGATAGATAGATATGAATAGACTGAGATAGATAGATAGATAGATAGATAGATAGATAGATAGATAGATAGATAGATAGAAAGAAAGAAAGAAAGAAAGAAAGAAATATACTCAAAGAATTACGGATATGATAGATAGATAGATAGATAGATAGATAGATAGATAGATATAAACAGCCTAAGATAGATAGATAGATACCCATGAGCAATATACACAATTATCCTCCTTTTTTTTTCTTATTTATACAAAATGGATTTCTGATTGTGGCTACATCGCTAGCGATGCTCTGCCAGCTTTCGAATTCCTAACCATTAGATCTTAAGTAATGCACGACCACCTCCTCTACGCAGTAGCCTCAAGAGTCCGCCCTTTTTTGTTTTTGTTTTTTTTTGTATAACTAGCCACCTATTCGAACGAACGAACAGATTCGATAAGTAGGAGCATTACGCGGAGCAGAAACTTTGACGACGTCCTTTCATGTGGTTTCAATTATTTCAATGAAGCTAAATCCCATATGAGTTTGTTTTTGTTCTGTCTTGTTTGTTTTTTGGGTTTTTTTTTATTTTATTTTCATCCCAGGAAATTAGTACGCAGAACCGAATCTAATCTTGGAGAGGTCTTGATACTTTTTTCCTGTCTGAAGGCTAAAGATTTATCCCCGGAACGACATATATTGTCCCTAACGAGGATTCAGTTTTATTTCTTGCGATTTTCTTAAAAACGATTTGGTAAATTTATTAATTGCAATAATAAGCACAACGAGAAGGAAATCCTGATAAGTTTCAAAATATACTCACTCAGTCCTTCACGCTTCATATATATATATATATATATATATATATATATATATATATATATATATATATATATATATATATATCAACAAATATATGGATATAGATCCGACAGTATGAAGAAAAATATATACGGAAAAAACAAACAAAAATCCTTATATACAATTTTGCTGTTTTAATGTTAATATGTCAATGTCGGACGTTTCGGTCTAATAAACCATCTTCGGGACATATTCATAAATTATAACATTATCAATACAACATGACAAAGACGATGTACATAAGAACAAGACTTATCCAAACAAATAACTGAAAGTTTTATAAGATCAGCGCTGATCTTATAAAACTTTCAGGCAGTGCAGCAGAATGAGCCAGAATTGGTTAATCGCAAGAGTGCACTGTTCTTCCATGACAATGCCAGGTCTCATATGTCGAGGGTGGGCAGGGATACCATATGGCGACTTGGCTGGCATCCACCTTACTCCTCGGAACTTACGCTAACGGATTACCACCTCTTCCATTCCTTGGACAACCGTCTTCGTGGGAAATCTTTCGCAGATAAGACCGACTTGCAGCACGCATTCAAAGACTTATTTGCGTCCAAGACACTTGGATTTTAGACCCCAGGTCATATCACAGCTGGGGGACGTTGGCCCAATGTTCTGGGTACCGATGGGTATTACTTTGAGGACTAAAAGTATGTCAAATTTGCTGTGTAGCTTTCTCTCTAATAAATAAAAAAATAAGTACTTTTGACTGATTTGTATACATACACACACATACATATATATATATGTGTGTGTGTATGAGTGTGTGTGTGTGTGCGTGTGCGTGTGTGTGTTTGCTTGCGTATGTATTATGAAATGGATTAAGTCCGACAATTATCTAATATATTTTCTGTTTATACGTTATTTTTATAGATATAATTTATTTAAATAAATGTTCCGTTTTTTTAATTAAACAGTATTAATTACATTTACCGGCCTGAATGTTCGAGAAATTTCGTAGAAAATATGCACTCTCTGACAGGAATCTATTAGGGTTACAGGTTCGATTACATTCATAAAAATAACGTGTAAATAATATATATATATATATATATATATATATATATATATATTTTCATATCTGCCTTTTATCAATATACTAGATCTCTTTGAAAATTGTCCATCTATTTCTAATACTTTGATAACCGGTTGCATGGTCATGATGTAATTTAACAGCCAATCAAAAAGGGCGTTACTGCGCATGTTTGAACAAAAACTCAGAATTATTCAGTTGTCCTTGAGACATTAAGTTAGTTTATGTACTGCGTCACAGTTTCAGTTAGAATTCAAGAACAAATAAATTAACAAAATCATATGCAGTGGCATTTTTCTTTTTTTCTTTTTTTTTTCAAACATCGCATCAGCCCCGGTCTGTCGGCACCACTGCAGTGCAAATCTTTCTCCATAAGTCTCTTGTCAATTGTTTTGCAAAGGCAGAAATTCTGTACGAGTTTAAGGAGAATACAACGTAGCAGCTGATGGCAATCCCAAAATGAGGGACTGTTTTGAGCAAAATGACGTTGGGATAAATCCGTTCAATTTCAATACTTTAAATGGGACAAAAGCACATTTTATTTTTTTATTTTTTCGCTAATATTAAATGTTGGGATTAATTCCCAACCTATACCGTGTGGATCAACATATTCCTCTTTTTTAAATAAATTCATTAATATCTTGTGGGTGTCACCGTTGAGGCACGGTGGAATAATAGATAGCGATTCCAGTCGAATCCATTACATTCACTTATGTGATAATGCCCTTGGAAAAGGTATGAATCCGCTTCTTCTCGCCCCATCTATGAGTAAATAGCAGGACAGACCGGATTCTATAGCCTTGGATGGCAACTGATCTACCGCAGAAAGAAATGGCAACCTACTGCGAGAAAAAAAAAACCTCTGCTTCGTCAGTTATGTATCGAAAGATACATGATCGACTAAGCGTGTATCACGCATGGCACATAACTGACTTACTGTTAAACTTAGATTTAATTAAATTACTCCTTTTCCTTCGATTAACCCTCGTTTTTTCTTTCGTTTCATTACTAACCTATTTACACAAATTAGTTGCCCGGTAATATTCGGGAACTAATTTTGTGTAAATGAAAAGACAGACAGACAGACCCTTCATTTTATTTGTATAGATTATTAGAATCCCGACAGTAAGTCATCCTACATTAATTTACTGCCATACATTGATTTACCTCCCTTGCCACGATATTTAGACGTGGGAATAAATATTTAACTTTCATGAGAAATGGCTTCTTTGACCTTATATTTAACCTTTCACGACCTTCATGGTTGACCTAGGTTAACTTTACATAGCCTATGACATACAGGGTCATAGCCTATTTGCATGTCAAGTTTGGTTGAAATCAATCCAGCAGTTGCTTAGATTATGGTAAACGGACGGACAGACAGAGAGACAGAGAGACGGACATTGTATTTGATTTGTAGAGATATTTTAATATATTATAAAGCTAAAAAAAAAAAAAAGATAGAATGGAAGAAGTTTGTACTGTTCCAACCTTCCTAGATGGAAAGACCTTCAACTTTGGTAAATTAACATTCAAAATGTTGGCTTTTACGTAGTTTAGTACAGATTTCTGGGACAGAAAGGAAATACGCTTTTATTTCAGTCAAAATGTAGGCCGATAGATTTTTATTTTTCAGATTTGTTATACACCAAACTTGTTACAATATTGGGCTAAGAAGTAAACCAGTCTTTCATATCTAATCTAAAGGTTTGACTTTGTGGTCCGTTGTGCTGCATTATTGTGGCCTGTTGGCAGATGAAAAAATGACTTTAACATTAAAACTGGATTGCATAGATAGATAGATAGATAGATAGATAGATAGATAGATAGATAGATAAAAAAAGAAAGAGACTTAGATAGATAGATAGATAGATAGATAGATAGATAGATAGATAGATAGATAGATAGATAAAAAGAAAGAGTTAGATAGATAGATAGATAGATAGATAGATAGATAGATAGATAGATAGATAAATAGAAAGATAGATAGATAGATAAATAGATAGATAGATAGATAGATAGATAGATAGATAGATAGATAGATAGATAGAAATGATCGGATAATTCTCCTAACTAAAATTTAAAAAAAAAGAACACTAAATAAGGTAGGAATCTACTGCGCAAAATGTCCGAATTTAATGAAGACGGGCATTGGTAACCGATTTAAATGGCGTCAGGCCCGGCGTCGGTAATGATCGAGTAGGTTTGCCATAAATGCACACGCGTGGACTGCCTCAGATGGATGGGGTTACGTGGTATGTGTGCACCTTAAGTTGCAGTAAAGCAATAAGCGCTGGGAAGTGGCCTGATCACCGCTCTCCTCAGTACACATGTACTAACCTAGTTCGCCTCTCTTTCTTTTTTTTATTCCTCGATTTGTTCGCTTTTTAGTAGGATAGTCTTCGCTATACACGTGGCTATATGTCACTGACTAGCCGTACATGCGTATGCGTATTTGTGTATAAGAAATATGAGTCTGTGTGTGCAAGAGAGATTGCGAAAGAATGCGGGTGTGTGAAATTAGTGTATTTCGAGTATTATCAAAAGATAGTTGGGTAGAAGGAGGAGAAAAAAAAGCTGTATGTGTCCATTGTATAAAGAACGGAAAGCAGTATGGAACAATCAGCGTGTGGAGGAGGGAATATATGCGCGTGCGCTGTGGATGCATGGAAAACGTTGTGGAAGAAAGAGAGAACGAATACTGTATAAGTTTGTATTATACAAAAACAAAATAAAAATAAAAAGAGGGGAAGATTCAAGCGTACAATGAATGCTCTATATAAAAAGAAAAAAAGAATAACTAGATGCTCACAGTATAAGACAAAAAAGATGTCTGTAGTTTATGAAAAAAGATCTCCGTAGTTTAAGAAAATAAAAGATGCCCACAGTATAAGAAAAATGATGTTCATAGTATAAGAAAATAAAATTTGTCTGCAGTATAAGAAAAATAAAAGATTTCCGCAGTATAAGAAGAATAAAAGATGTCCGCATTATAAGAAAAATGATGTCCGCAGTATAAGAAAATAAAAAATGTCTGCAGTATAAGAAAAAAGATCTCCGCTGTATAAGAAAAATAAAACATTCCGCAGTATAAGAAATAAAGATGTACGCAATTTAAGAAATTAAAAATGTATGCAGTATAAAATATAAAAGATGTTCGCAGTAAAAGCAAAAAAGATGTCCGTAGTTTAAGAAAATAAAAGATGTCCGCAGTATAAGAAAAAATGATGTCTATAGTATAAGAAAATAAAAGTTGTCTGCAGGATAAAAAATAAAAAATGCCCGCATTATAAGAAGAATAAAAGATGTCCGCATTATAAGAAAAAAATATACGCTGTTTAAGAAAATAAAAAATATCTGCAGTACAAAAATAAAAGATGTCCGTAATATAAGAAAAATAAAAGATGCCCGCTGTATAAGAAAATATGATGTCCGCATTTTAAGAAAATTAAAAATGTCTGCAGTGTGAAAAAAATATCTACAGTATAAGAATAAAAGATGTCAGCTGTAAAAGAAAAATAAAAGATGTCACAGTACAAGATGAATAAAAAATGTCCTCAGTATAAGAAAAAAGATGACTGTAGTTTAAGAACACAAAAGATATCCGCAGTATAAAAAAATTTTCTGCCGTATAAAAAAGTAAAAGATGACCGCAATATAAGAATAAAAGATGTCCACAGTATTTTTAAAAAAATGATGTCCGCAGTATAAGAAAAATAAAAGATGTCCGCAATATAATAAAAAATGTCCGCAGTATAAAAAAGTAAAAGATGTCCGCTGTAAAAGAAGTATAAAAGATGCCCGCATTATAAGAAAAATAAAAGATGTCCCCAGTATAAGAAAAATAAAAGATGTCCGCAGTATAAGAAAAATAAAAAATCTCTGCAGTATAAAAAAGATCCCTACACTTTTTCCTACTCTTGAGAACTAAACTGAAAATTAGATTTTTTCCTATGAGAATGCTATTATGCTTAGTTTTAGCATTTATCTAAAAATCTTTAGTGCATTCATTTACAAAATAAATCAGAAAAATTTGTCGAATCATTTGCTTCTAACACTTTTATAAGTCTTGTATATGGAAAGTTTTCGATTTAGTCGTATAATAGAAAATAGAAAAAAGCGGACAGCAAAGGATTTTTTTTTATTTAAAAACAAAACAAAAAGTATTTACAGTCGGATAATAGAGCGAAAAATATTCATTTTATCAGGTCAGATAAAAATTAGAAATCTTTAAAACTTAACATCTGATTAAACCCAATACTTGAACACATTATTTGTCCCCTTATACTTTTAACATCAGGTTTAACTCCTTACACTTTTAACCTCTGATTTATCACCCAATCTTTTTATATCTGATTTACCCCAACAATTTTACCCAGTGATTTCGATCCCACCATTTTAAACATCTGATTTACACCAAACTTTTTATATCTGATTTACCCCTACACTTTTGCCCTCTGATTTCGATCCCACCATTTTTAACATCTGATTTAAACAACACTTTTTATATCTGATTTACCCCTACACTTTTACCCTTTGATTACGAACCCACCATTTTTAACCTCTGATTTATCACCCAATCTTTTTATATCTGATTTACCCCTATACTTTTACCCTCTGATTTCGATCCCACCATTTTTAACATCTGATTTATCACCCAATCTTTTTATATCTGATTTACCCCTACACTTTTACACTCTGATTTCGATCCCACCATTTTTAACATCTGATTTAAACCACACTTTTTATATCTGATTTACCCCTACAATTTTACCCACTGATTTCGATCCCACCATTTTAAACATCTGATTTAAACCACACTTTTTATATCTGATTTACCCCTACACTTTTGCCCTCTGATTTCGTCCCACCATTTTTAACATCTGATTTAAACGACACTTTTTATATCTGATTTACCCCTACACTTTTACCCTTTGATTACGATCCCACCATTTTTAACCTCTGATTTATCACCCAATCTTTTATATCTGATTTACCCCTACATTTTACCCTCTGATTTCGAACCCACCATTTTTAACATCTGATTTAAACCACACGTTTTATATCTGATTTACCCCTACACTTTTACCCTCTGATTTCGATCCCACCATTTTTAACATCTGATTTAAAGCACACTTTTTATATCTGATTTACCCCTACACTTTTACCTTCTGATTTCGAGCACACCATTTTTAAACTCTGATTTATCACCCATTCTTTTTATATCTGATTTACCCCTACACTTTTACCCACTGATTTCCACCCCACCATTTGTAAGATCTGATTTAAACCACACTTTTTATATCTGATTTACCCATACACTTTTACCCACGGATTTCCACCCCACCATTTGTAACATCTGATTTAAACCACACTTTTTATATCTGATTTACCCCTACACTTTTACCCTTTGATTTCGATCCCACCATTTTTAACCTCTGATTTATCACCCAATCTTTTTATATCTGATTTACCCCTGCACTTTTAGCCTCTGATTTCGATCCCACCATTTTTAACCTCTGATTTATCACCCAATCTTTTTATATCTGATTTACCCCTACACTTTTACCCACTGATTTCGACCCCACCATTTTTAACATCTGATTTAAACCACACTTTTTATATCTGATTTACCCCTACACTTTTACCCACTGATTTCGATCCCACCATTTTAAACATCTGATTTAAACCACACTTTTTATATCTGATTTACCCCTACACTTTTGCCCTCTGATTTCGATCCCACCATTTTTAACATCTGATTTAAACCACACTTTTTATATCTGATTTACCCCTACACTTTTACCCTTTGATTTCGATCCCACCATTTTTAACCTCTGATTTATCACCCAATCTTTTTATATCTGATTTACCCCTACACTTTTACCCTCTGATTTCGATCCGACCATTTTTAACCTCTGATTTATCACCCAAACTTTTTATATCTAATTTACCCCCACTGATTTTAACATCTGATTTAAACCACACTTTTTTATATCTATTTTTTAACATCTGATTTAAACCACACCATTTTATATCTGATTTAAACCCCCTTTTATATCTGATTTTTTTCTCTGATTTCGATCCCACCATTTTTAACCTCTGATTTATCACCCAATCTTTCTATATCTGATTTACCCCTACACTTTTATCCACTGATTTCGACCCCACCATTTTAACATCTGATTTATCACCCAATCTTTTTATATCTGATTTACCCCTACAATTTTATCCACTGATTTCGACCCCACCATTTTTAACATCTGATTTAAACCACACTTTTAAAATCTGATTTAACCCCTACACTTTTACCCTCTGATTTCGATCCCACCATTTTAAACATCTGATTTAAACCACACTTTTTATATCTGATTTACCCCTACACTTTTGCCCTCTGATTTCGATCCCACCATTTTTAACATCTGATTTAAACCACACTTTTTATATCTGATTTACCCCTACACTTTTACCCTTTGATTTCGATCCCACCATTTTTAACCTCTGATTTATCACCCAATCTTTTTATATCTGATTTACCGCTACACTTTTACCTCTCTGATTTCGATCCCACCATTTTTAACCTCTGATTTATCACCCAATCTTTTTATATCTGATTTACCCCTACACTTTTACCCACTGATTTCCATCCCACCATTTTTAACATTTGATTTAAACCACACTTTTTATATCTGATTTACCCCTACATTTTTACCCTCTGATTTCGGGCCAACCATTTTTAAACTCTGATTTATCACCCATTCTTCTTATATCTGATTTACCCCTACATTTTTACCCACTGATTTCGACCTCACCATTTTTAACCTCTGATTTATCACCCAATCTCTTTATATCTGATTTACCCCTACACTTTTATCCACTGATTTCGACCCCACCATTTTTAACATCTGATTTAAACCACACTTTTTATATCTGATTTACCCCTACACTTTTACCCACTGATTTCGACCCCACCATTTTTAATATCTGATTTATACCACACTTTTTATATCTGATTTAGCCCTACATTTTTACCCTCTGATTTCGAGCCTACCATTTTTAAACTCTGATTTATCACCCATTCTTTTTATATCTGATTTACCCCTACACTTTTACCCACTGATTTCGACCCCACCATTTTTAACATCTGATTTAACCATTACATT
Source organism: Acanthosepion pharaonis (assembly GCA_903632075.3). Lineage (NCBI taxonomy): Eukaryota > Metazoa > Mollusca > Cephalopoda > Sepiida > Sepiidae > Acanthosepion > Acanthosepion pharaonis. The sequence goes on along the minus strand of CAHIKZ030004414.1, from coordinate 1,097,898 downwards.
TACATCTGGTTTCGCCCACACAATTTTGACATCTGATTTCGCGCCCATCATTTCAACATGTGATTTAACCACGACGTTCTATATCTGATTTCTACCCCACCTCTTTTGACATCTGATTTAACCACCATTTTTTCTATCTAATTTACCCTCTAACACTTTTAACATTTGATTTCGCTCCCCGCACTTTTAAAATCTAATTTAGCCGCCCAATTGCACCAATGCACACATTTTTTTTTTATTTTGTAGCACTCAGCTTGCTATTCCATATTTATTTAATACATTTGCATAAAAATTTTCCCACTCTAAGCGAAACACTTCTTAAGGCACAGATGTAGTATTTCTTAAGTGTAATCAACTCTTGTACAATGGCACAAGCAGAGGGAGATCCATAGAGCATCAAAGTCATTTTAATATCGATGATCTGTGATACTGAGTAACTTTATGTTTTGTTAAAGATCAATACAAGGAGTCAAGGAATCATCCAAGAGTCACTTATTATAGAGTTTTACTGGATGATACGAATTTAAGAGGGAGTAAAAAGAAGATAATATTATAAGGATCAGAACGATAGATAACGACGGAGCATTAGAGTATTCTGAGAAATATCCACGCAAAGTTCTTGAAAAAAGGTGAATGGATCTCTCTTCTTGCTTTTAGAATACAGGGGAAATGCGGATGATTCGGCTCTGTGGAAAGGGAATGGCGCGTGTTGCAGTAAAGCCCTGAACTAATGAAGCTAACGAATGAAGCTTATCTAAATATTTGCTATGGGAACAGCGATACAGTAGCGATAGGCTTGCAACGATGCGTCTGTTAAATGTAGAGTGGGAAGTGTCCCCGCCACAAGACCTAGTAAACGATTTTGAACCCTATCAAGGCTGAACTCTATCAAGGTTGAACAATTCCATCTCAGATATAACAGGCCATACTCCATCTTTGTTCCTATCAGACTTTTGTAAAAATAGAGCAAATAGTTAACCCTTAAAATAGGATCAAAACAATATGAAAGTGCAAAAATAGATTTTTATAGTAAAATACATGTAAAACATTTTTGGGAAAAATATTTCCATTTTTTGGGAAAAAAAAGATATATTAACACATATTCTATTCATAGAAATCTATCCTAAAAATCTTGTCGGCATTAAATAACCTATTGAGGTGTTGAGATACCGTAAAATAAAATAAATCAAGCGAAACCAAACAACAATATGTTGGATATTTAGGAAGAAAGAAATATGAATTAACTGTATCCGTTTATATGGGATGTAATTCGAGAGAAATCGAGTAAAAGAAAGGTAGGTGAGTGAGGTAGTAAAAGAAACGACGAAGAGAACGTGGAAACAAAAGGATAGAGACGGGAAGAGTTCGAATCCACGTCATGTGAAGAGAAAGGCAGTGAAAAGAAAGAAGCGAAAAAGAAAGGTAGGACAACAAAAAGAAAGACTGAACGAAAGAAGAACAATGAAAAGGAAGACAGAGAGAATAAAAGCAATGTAAAAGAAAAGAGAATGAAGAAAGACAATGAAAAAAAAAGAAAAAATGAAGACAACAAAACGTAAGATAGAAAGATAGGAAGAAGAAAGAATACGAAAGAATACGAAAGAAGAAAGAAGAAAACAATAAAAAGGATGACATAAAGCAAAGACAACAAGAGGGAAGACAGAAAGAGGAAATACAATTAAAAGACGGGCAGAAAGAAAAAACAATGAAGAGGAAGACAGAAAGAAGAAGAAAAATGAAAACAGATAGAAAAAGAATGAAAAAGAGAACAGAAAGAAGAAAGACAACTAAAAGAAAGATAGAAAAAAGAAAGAATAAGGAAAAGAAAGAAGAAAAACAGCAAAAAGAAAGAAAAAAAGAACAACAATGAAAAGAAAAAACAAAGTAAGCAGTTGTTTGTTTACAGATTCTATTAGTTTATCCACTCTATAAGATGTTGGTGTTTTTTGTTATGGTGACGTCAGACGAAATTGTTCTAAATTTTGTATAAATGAAATCATTGTCGATAAATAAATGCTTGTACCAAAAGTTTCTGCCAGTATTTAACCACCAAATCTTTATGTTTTGTTTTGCTTTTCTTTTTTCGACACTAACCAACAAATTCCGAACTCTGAGTCTAAATTAAATCAATTACTGCCAAATGTTTAAACTATTTCGTCTCTAATTGTCTCTCTGACATTCAACATTTTTCCGGAACTCCACTGACTGACGTAAAAATATGTAATACATTTTCACATTTATTATCGTTCTCACTTGTATATTGACCTGATGAAGAAGCCTTTTCTTGGACCTACGTTATTCTTAATTTTCATAAATGACCTTCCTGATGTCATCAGTTCTCAACTCTTTATCGATGTTGATGACACAACTATTTCCTCAATCGTAAGTCGGTTCAGTTGGATAAAATCAAATTGGCAGCTGATGTCAAAAATGTTGTCAACCTACATGTTGTTGTTAAATGGTGCAAGGAATGGCTTGCTAATTTTAACGACTCAAAAACGAAACTGCTTTCTTTTAATCATCTGAGAGAACACTTTTGACTTTCTCTCAGCATGGCTGATGCTAACCTCCAGGAGATTGACTCAATGCGCCTTAGCGGACTAACGTTTTCTCCTTACATGAAGTGGAAAGAGTATAACGAAACAATTGCTAGGTCTGCAGCTAAAAAAATTGGTTCACTATGTAATGTTAAATTCTTTTTCTCGCCAGAATCTATCTTACATATTTATAAGTCAGCCATTCGGCCTTGCATTAAATATTATTATCATATCTGGCCTGGTGCTCCTGCTATATATTTATAGATTTTTGATAGAATCCAGAAAAGAATCTGCAGCTTTATTGGCACTGACCTGGCATCTAGGCTTCAGTCCCTTTTCCATCGCCGTAACGTAGCTTTCATGTGTATTTTCTATAAATACTTCCATATGAATTGTTCGATGAACTTTACTCTATGGTACCTAGACTTTATGAATTTAAGCGAAGTATTAGATTTTCAGCAAGGTCTCAGATGAAATGGCTAGCTGTAACCGTAAGTTCTATGCTAACAGTTTATTCTATTGCACTTCTCGCTTGTGGAAATTTCTTCTGACTTCTTGCCTCCCAGTCAAATTTGATCTTCAAAAATTTAAAGAAATGTCAATCATTATCATCTGACTTCTTAATTATTATTCTTTTATTGTCTTCTCTCCTTAATAGTAGATTTTATCATATTATCTAACACTGAGTAACTTCTTGCGTCCTAGTGGCTTTATTGCATTTCTTGGGGTCAAATGATTAAATAATAATAATAATAATAATAATAATTTGATGTTTTGCCATTTTGTTAGATTTTGTTGAGATTGGCGTCGATCCAATTGTTTTTCAACACCGCCTCGTAGAAAGCAAGCTTTTAAACTGTTTTCTCTCCGATTAGTTATCGAATATTCAGCTTATTTCGAAAATCCAGTCAATGTGTGATACAGTCACTCATCCGCTTCTATTTAAAGTGTCATATAGTAAAATCAAATCTTAGTTCAATGGTGCAATTAATAGCTTTTAAGCAGTCTATTGAGCATAAATCCCAAACATTTACGAAGCCAAGATTTGAAAAATCGACACCGTAAAAGAATAAGTTAAAACAAAACTGAAAAAGTATATTTAAAGACTCACATATGAAGATTTAATAAAAGTAAGTGCTTAACAAAATATGGCATCATTTTTAGTAAAGAACTTAAAGAGCATAACATAACCTTTGGGAAAGCGATTGTTAAAAATTGCCGGCAATTGCTGGAGTAGGCCAGTTGATCTTCACTAAGTGCCACATATTTGTGGTTTTGTGACTGTTTAAGTTTATTAAAGTGTTATAACATATTTATAGTAGTCAAAGTATAATAATAATAATAAGAAGAAGAAGAAGAAGAAGAAGAAATTGTTCTCACGAAGGGCTTTATCTATGTAAAATATGATTTATTTTTTGGGGGTGGGGGGTCAGTAGAAAATGTCATTATGCCATTTCTAACCGGGACCCAGAAAGAAATGTGTTCTCACCAGAAATCAAAAGAAATAAAATAATAATAAGAAGAAGAAGAAAAAGAAGATCTTCAAAAAGCTATCAAAATACAAGGACCTTGAAATAGAAATCTCAGAAATGTGGATCATGGGAACATCAACAATCCCCGTTGTAGTTGGAATCCTCGGATTGGTTGGAAAATATTCCAGTAGATTAATTGAAGGGATTCTTGGAAGCCCATGCCTTAAAGAAATACAAAAAGTTGTTCTCACGAAAACAGCCCACACTTACGAAGCGCATTATCTATGTAAAATGTGTGTGTGTGTTTTTTAATTAGTCAGTGTAAAAAGTCATGAAGCCATTTCTAACTTTAGGTCTCTGGACAGGACCCGGAAAGAACTGTGTACACACCAGAAATCAAAGGAAATAAAAATAAAAATAATAATAATAATAAAAGACAGGAAAGACGAATGCAACCGACCAGATACAGAAGCGATGGCAAGATAAACCGCTTCATGGCCAATACTCTGCCCGTACCAAACAAGCTGACGTAGACAAAACCCGTACCCATCAGTGGCTACGTAGTGCAGGGTTGAAAGCTGAAACTGAAGGTTTTATACTTGCTGCACAGGACCTTATGCTAAATAAGAATTATCAAGCACATATACTAAAATATTATGTCAGCCCAAAATGAAGATTCTCTGATAAATATCCAGAAACGATTGATCATCTTGTATCAGGTTGCACGATATTGGCACCCACTAAATATAAAAGCCGGCATGACAGAGTGGGCCAATATCTGCACTGGAAAATCTGCAACTTCTACGGGAAGGAAACTGAAAAAAAAATGGTATGAACACCACCCAGAACCGGTTACGGAGATTAGGACCTGTTACAATTCTATGGGACTACACAATACACACTGACAGAACAATCAAGGCCAACCGCCCAGACATTGTTATTAAAGACCACAAACAAAAAAAGTGCCGCCTTATTGATATGGCATTCCCTGCTGACTGCAATGTATCTTTGAAGATATTCAAAAAGCTATCAAATTACAAAACCTTGAAATAGAAATCTCGAAAATGTGGCATATGGGAACATCAACAATCCCTGTTGTAGTTGGAGCCCTAGGACTGGTTGGAAAAGATTGCAGTAGACTATTTGAAGAGATTCCTGGAAGTCCATGCCTCAAGGAGATACAAAAAATTGTTCTGACAAGTACAGCCCACACTTTACAAAGGCTTTACCTATGTAATATTTTTTTTTTTTTTTTTTTTTTTTTTTAGTCAGTGGAAAGTTTCATGATGCCATTTCTAACCTTAGGTCCCTGGGCGGGACCCGGAAAGAAGTGTGTAAACGCCAGAAATCAAAGAAAATAATAATAATAATAATAATAATAATAATAATAATAATAATTTTGGATATGAAACATTTTGGTTTTCTTTGAAGCTTCGAAGGGGCATATCATTCTTATTTAAGGAAATACAAAAATTATACCCCAAAGTATAGTTCACACCTTACGAATGGCTTTATTAGTGTCAAATGTTTGTGATCATAGATTGTCTATTCTTTTTTTACAAAAATGTTCATGGAAAATGTTTTGATGCCATTTTTGACCTTAGGTCTCTGGTTGGGACCAGGAAGGAAATGAATATACAAGTAAATAATAATAACCTTGTATCAGGTTGCTCAGTATTGTCACCCACTGAATATAAAACCTGGCACGAGAGAGTTGGCCAATATCTGAACTGAAAAATCTGCAACTTCTACGGGAAGGAAACTGAAAGAAATTGTTATGAACACCACCCAGATCTGGTTACGGAGAAAGGGCCCGTTACAATTTTATGGGACTATACAATACACACAGACAGAAAAATCAAAGATAACTGCCCAGACATTGTTATTAGAGATTGGACACAAAAACGGTGCCTCCTTACTGATATGGCAGTACCTGCAGACTGCAATGTATCTTTGAAGATTTTCAAAAAGCGGTCAAAATACAAGGACCTTGAAATCGAAATCTCAAAAATGTGGCACATGGGAACATCAACAATCCCTGTTGTAGTTGGAGCCCAAGAATTGGTTGGAAAAGATTGCAGTAGACTATTTGAAAGGATCCCTGGAGGTTCATGCCTCAAAAAGATACAAAAAATTGTTCTCACGAGTACAGCCCACACCTTACAAAGGGCTTTATCCATGTAAAATATTTTTTTGTTCTTTTTTCCAGTGGTGCCATTTCTAACCTTAGGTCCCTGGGCGGGATTCGGAAAGAAATGAGTACATATCAGAAATCAAAGGAAATAAAATAATAATAATAATAATAATAATAATAATAATATAGTCTTATCAGCTCGAGTTTCATATTGGGTATATTAGGCTCCGTATATTTGTACCAAAATTGCATTTTGGTGCCGTGCTTCCCTCACACAAAATAATAATAATAATAATAATAATAATAATAATAATGGCTAGCTAATCCTTGTTGCAGGCAGATTTGTGTTTTTTAAACACACGCAAAGCCAACCTGTGGTTTATACTGCACCTATGCTGAGCAAACTTTAATTCTAGTTTTGGAGAGAGATCACATAAGCTGACGTAATCAACAGCAAATCAAGGCCAGTACGCCCAGATCGATTGCATCGATCATGAAGCTATGTGATTTCGTACGAACACAGCCATCGAAATTTTCCGAACAATTCCGTCTACTCAATTTCACTCACGAGTCTTGGGTGCACACTTGATAGAGTTTACAGGCACTCCATAACATTGCGGCATGCTGCGATCGTCTCCCCAGACCGATATTATCGGAAATCCCTTCATATAAAAATCGACCATACTGAGATTCGATCCCGGTTCTCACAGTGGAATGTTAACGTACTAAATACTCGGCCAAGCGCCCATAGAATAATAATAATAATAAGATATCCAAAAAGATAATAAGAAGATATTCAAAAAGTTGTCAAAGTACAAGGACCTTGAAATAGAAATCTCGAAAATGTGGCATATGGGAACATCAACAATCCCTGTTGTAGTTGGAACCCTAGGACTGGTTGGAAAAGATTGCAGTAGACTAATTGAAGGGATTCCTGGAAGTCCATGCCTCAAGGATATACAAAAAAATGTTCTGTCAAGTACAGCCCACACCTTACGAAGGGCTTTATCTATGTAATTTAATTTTTTTTTTTTTTTTTAGTCAGTGGAAAGTGTCATGACGCCATTTCTAACCTAAGGTCCCTGGGCGGGACCCGGAAAGAAATGTGTAAACGCCAGAAATCAAAGAAAATAATAATAATAATAATAATAATAACGTGTAAGTGTGTGTGTGTGTGTATAAATGACAAAAACAGCAGAAGTAATTCATATCCGCTGCCGAAGCCTCCCAAAGTTTTCACACTGTGAAAAACCTCCGGAAGTAATCTCATTGAATTAGGAAGAGATATTGTATTAACAAGAAGCAATGTATTATTATACCAATATATATATATATATATATATATATATATATATATATATATATATATATATATATATATATATATATCCACATATCCATAGAAATAGAATATTATGAAAGATTAGCTGAACTGATATAATCATAACATCCGTGCGTTTGGGTGTAAAGGTTTAAAAGTTAAGAATTACGCTTTCAAAAACAGAAACAGAAAAACTGTTCGCCTTTTCTTTTCTGCTTATAACAGGATTTTGATATAAAAGCAAACATGATACTCATCCAATTACTTTTACCTGAACTGAAGAAAACTAGACAGGAACAGTTCAGCCAGGATCAAGACACAGAAATATAATAGATTATAATGCACTTGAAAAGTTAAAAAAAAAAGAATAAATTACACCATTTTATTTCCTTTTCTACCCACATAAAATGTACCAGTTTCCTGAACTGCATGGACTTGAAGAAACGTGGTAAGTGTTGTGGTGTCCATTTAGACACAACGACCGCATCTATTTTCGCACTGATCTATTATTGTCGTTGGTCAAATTAGTTTGACACCAAACGTCTTACACCAATTGAACATATTTTTAAATGAGATTAAAAAAGGAATAATTAGGAAAATGCTGATCAGTTTAGTGTGTTTCGCAACTGAATTAATCGAGCATCATCAGAAACTCTCTGAAATTTCTGATGATGTCAAATTATATAGCAAAAGTTATTAAAATTTATAAAGATCTTCCCACCTGTTTAATCAATCTGTCGGATTTAATGCTCATTTTTAATTCATATTAAAATAACTAACAATTAAAATTAATTACAGGTACACACATAGGCACACACACACATATGTATATATACTTATCTATCTATCTATCTATATATATATATATATATATATATATATATATATATATATATATATATATATTTTAAAGTGTGCTATATTTATGGGATAAAGTGCTCAATATCAGAGATAGAGTGTATGTAAATATAAAAGTGAACGTTGAAGTCAACACTCAGAGGCGACAGGCTGTTTCATGCTAGACGCAATCGTCAGGCCGCGAGTGTTGTTTTTTTTTTCTTTCGTCTAGCATGAAACAGCCTGTCACCTCTGAGTGTTGACTTCAATAGGTGGTATATCTGGCGCGCTCCTAATACGGCTTTTGAAGAGAAGAATTTGATACTAGCCATTAAACATGGCTGAGGCAGCATCATAATTTGTGAGGGGTGTTTTACTGCAGCCGGAGCAGGCAAAAAAGTATTAAATATAATAAAATATTAAATCAGTGGCTACCAAATGTTTAACCTAGTTCCTGGTCGATTGGTCATTTGGTATTAGTTTATTTCAACGACCGCTGATGGGAAAATGTTTCATGAAACTTTTCTGATTCCTGCTTCTTACGTACATATAAACACTGATATGAAAGGGGCTTTAAAGTTACCTCAGACCGCTCTCCAAATAATTTTGAGGTGAGGTCAACATTTGGTCCCATTTTTTTTTAAATGAGTCTTCCAATAATTTCTCATTGCTACTTTGTGAAACCAACTCCCAAGAGGATGCTTTCCTCACCACTACAAACTTAATCTGCTTAAGTCTAGGGTTAACCATTATCTTTCCTACATATCCTTCAAAAACGGCGTCTCTTACATTTTACTCTTATCGCTCACACCACAATCTTTGAGTTACATTCTACCTTGAGTGGCACTTTGGCCTTGTATAGAATGAACATTAGTAAAAAAAAAAAAAGACGCATAATTAAAGAACAGAGCCTGGAAAATCTCATGGGACACACAGTATCTTTAAGAAAGAGAGAATAGCCTTCTTTACAAGGTTTGTATAAATGGAGAGAAGAAAAGAGACAAGGAGGTCATAAAGGATTAAAAATGATGTATAGAACAACAAAAAGAGGAAGTTGTGGAGAGGGATTATCGCCAACGTCCTGAAAGGATATGGCATATGAAAAAAACAAAATACGATGTTAGGTAGTAGATCAACAAGTCTCTTTTCTTTTCTCTTTTTTACGGCACATCAATCTCAGTGAGTTATTTAATGCCGACAAGATTTTGATTACTGGTAATATTTTTTATTTCAAAAATGTATTGCTGGTAATATTTTTTTCCAAAAATTTACTGCTGTTAATATTTTTCAAAAGTGTATTTCTGGTAATAATATATTACTGGTAATAATTTTTTCTTCAAAAATTTATTGCTGCCCATTTTTTTACTCTTTCAGAGTGTTTTGGCCCCAGTTTGGGGTTTAATTATTTGCCCATAACTGGGACCCTAAGAGGTGCTACCACTCCAGGTCAGGTTGGACCTAGGAACACCAGTAATTAAGCAGTGTTCCCACACTCTTCAAAGCCTCCTCCTGATCAGAAGCCTTGCTATTGGATGTAGTTTATCGTCTTACCCAGGACACGGATGTAGTCTATCGTCTTACCCAGGACGCGGATGTAGTTTATCGTCTTACCCAGGACGCGGATGTAGTTTATCGTCATACACAGGACAGTCGACAAGTCTCATTGAAAACACCACCAAAAAATTGCAATATTTCGGATACGTTTTAAGAACATTTCAAGAATTTCTGGTCCAAAATCGAATTTCAGGAAGAAACAATCTAGCAAATATGTTATAAAACTTCGGTCTAAATATTCGTTTACTCATTTCACTCCAAGTAAGGTGATAAAAGCAACAGAGACGTATAGGTTTACTGAATATTAAATAAAAAGAGAAAACGTTGTTGGGAAGAAAGGACAATAAAAAGTTTCAAGATGGCATAAAATGACGATCGATGTTGCATTTAAATTTTTGAGAACAATTTTACAAGAAAGCAAGAAAGCGAAAGATTCTTGTTTTAATCCCGTGACCTTAACAGGAAGAAAAGATTGATTCTCGTCTTAATTTTTTCTGAATTATATTAGCAGACAACATTTTATACGTATAAGGTCTCTCCAGTAATTATCTGTCGTTTATGAAAAACTTTTGAATATATCTCCCGTAACTCAACATCCAATCACAAGGTGCATTACTACGCATGTGTAAACAGACGTATTTCCATGGAGTTACTCATTTGCGATTGGGTAACCCTTTGTACAGAGTGACGGTCGTATTCATCATGACAATGTTCTTGCCTATTCTTCACGTCCCGTACTGGCTTTTTTAGCAAAACATCCCATTATCAATCTCAGTCAGCCATGACTCCACGCTAGATTTGACTCTTTTTGGGTATAGAATTTTTTTTCCTAACGCTAAAAACGATGTTTAAAACGATATTTCAGAATTCAACAAGGCTGGTGATAGCAATGTCGAAGGAAGAATTTACAAACAATTTTAAAAAGCAGAAAATGCACTAGAGTTTGATATCCCAAGGGAAGTATTTGAAGGGACTAGAGCGCCATTGCTATCTTTTCGTTAATATTAAATAGTCCGAAAACATCCATTGGAACTTTAAAATTTAAGACGCTTTTCTTTTACTTTTCTTTTTTTTTCCCTTTTTTCTTTTTTTTAATCAAAAAATGTTTTCTTTTACTATTTTTACACATTTTTCTTTTTTTCTCTTGGAGCATTTCCTTATTTTTCGCTTTCTGTTCCTTTTTGTTCTTATTTTTTCTTTTTCCTTTCTGCTTCTAAATTCTTCTTTTTTTACTTTCTGTTTCTATTTTTTATGGTTTTTCTTTTTTTATCTCTGCTCTTTCTTCTTCTCTTCCTTTATGCGTTTTTTTTTCTCTTTCTTGTTCTTTTTCTCTTTCTATTATATTATATTTTCTCTCTCTCTCTTTCTGAATTTTCATCTTCTGCCATTCTTTCTCTTTCTGCTGCCTTTTCTTTTTCTCTTTCTTACTATTCTTTTTTTTTCTCTTCTTTTGTCATTGTTTCTTTTTGTCTTTCCTCTTCTTTTTTTTCTTCTTTTACTCATTTCGCCTCTTCCTTTCTTCTCCTTCCTCATTTCCTTTAGTTTTTTTCTCTTTCTCTTTCTCTTTATTTTCTTTTTCTTTTCTCTTTTCCCTTCTGCGTCAACGCTCGAAGCGTGAGTTAACATTCTTGTCTCGAAGACCAATTCGCTTGTGGCTTTGAAACATTCCAATCGAAGCTTAATTAATTATCATTTTAGCATGTCTCATCGAACAATACATATCCTATGTTGTTAAGGTTATGGCCGGCAGTAATAAATCCTGATAAGATTCATAATTTTCTCAAGATCATCTCACTGTAATGGTTAAATAAGTCCAGTGAGAAAACGCTTTCTTGTCTTCTACCCTTTCTACTTTTTGCGTATTTAGTGATTCCCTTTTTTATCTGTATTCAGACGGTTGGCTCCAAGTATCATTTCTGGATTATTCTAATATCATTTTCAAATATACCAAGAATTTTTGGATTATTCTAATACCATTTTCAAATATACCAAGTATTTTTGGATTATTCTAATATCATTTTCAAATATACCAAGAATTTTTGGATTATTCTAATATCATTTTCAAATATACCAAGAATGTTTGGATTATTCTAATATCATTTCAAATTTTTTGGATTAAATATATTTTCAAATAATGTTTGGATTATTCTAATATCATTTTCAAATATACCAAGAATTTTTGGATTATTCTAATATCATTTTCAAATATACCAAGAATTTTTGGATTATTCTAATATTATTTTCAAATATACCAAGAATTTTTGGATTATTCTTGTCCAAGGTAGAACCAATAAAGAAGAACTCGAAGGCGGATATGGAATAACACAGATATATTAAAAACAGGAATATATACAGAGAGGTAGAAAAGTGTTAGTACGAACAATCAGGTTTAGTAGTAATTGTCTGAAAGCGACTCCGTTTCGGACTGCCTCTGACTCGACTGACTGAGTCGCTCGCTCTGACTAACTGACTGACTTCTGACGGACTTCACTCCAGACTTCAGACTGAACTCAGACTTCAGACGGAACTCCCTGCTTCCTCTTAAAGCGCAATATTTATTACGTATGGAACAGTCCATTATGTTATTATGGGTAAGGTCCCATAACACCCTCCTTCCGAAAATTTTGCGTAGCAGGGTTTTTTTTTAATATATTTTTTTCTTTGGATCTATTTCCAAATGTTCAGTAGATTTTCTTTTTCTAGACGATTTTCTTGGTCCTGGCATTATTTGCGGTCTTTTTATATCGAATGTGTCGAAAATCGTGTCCAATATCTCTTCTTCTGGTGGATCGTTAGCATCCTGTAACGGTCTCTTCCTTATTTGGTTTACGTGTCTTCTGTGTGAGAATTTTTTTCCTTGAACTATGTACATCATATTGCCAATTCTTTTCTCAATTATCCCTTGTTCCCAGCAACGAGGTATTATTTTTATATGCCTTAAAAAAACTTTTTCCCCTGGGAGGAATTTTCTTTTTGGTGTGTAGGACTGTGTTACTCGTTTTGTTTTAGGTGGTAGTAATTTATCGAACGCTGATCTGATTTTCCTAGCAAACATGATATCTGCCGGTGATAATGTTGATGATGTCGCATTATTTGGCGTTATTCAATATACCTGTAGGAATTGCTGTAATGCTTTCTCCGTAGGCACATCGTACGCTTTTCGTAATGCTCTTTTGAGAGTATCCACGAATCTCTCCGCTTATCCATTTGATCTTGGATGGTAAGGAGGGGACTTTATATGTTTTACGTGATAGATTTCGCAAAACTCTTGGAAATCTTCTGACGTGAATTGCGTTCCGTTATCTGATACTAAACAGTCCACCACGCCAAACCGAGCAAATACTCGTGGAGGAAATTTATGGTCGTTTCTGTAGTAGGATGTTTGCACCGAAACACCTCCGGCCATTTACTGTAGCTATCAACTATGATCAAATAGTAGAACCCGTCAATTGGTTCTGCATAATCTGCGTGTATTCTTGACCATAGACGATCAGTTTCAGGCCAAGGCTTATGAATGATTGGCGGTGTTTTAGCTGCTAAATTACACCCCTTACACATTTCCATCATTTGAGAAATATCCTGGTCCATATTCTTCCAATATACATAGCTTCGCATTAGCGACTTCATTCTATTTTTACCCGGCTGTCATCTGTGGAAATCCTTTAGTATACGTTTTTGTAAAGTTTTGGGGGATTACAACCCTTTCGTTGTAAAGTAGCACATTATCGCATAGAGAAAAGCTGTCCGAAATTTTCTCATTTTTTTCTGCTATATTTGCTTTTGTTTCATTAATAAATTCGTCATTTTTGGCTTCATTTTTTATGTCTTGCAATGTGACTGGGAGGTTTCTGACTGTACAACATAGTACTGTCCTTATGTCTTCTTCATTTCTAAGGGCTGCGATTACCGTATCTTCTAATGGCTCTGTCTTTGTTGGTATAAGTCTCGACAGACCATCCGCGTGCCCGATTCTTTTCGTTGGTAAATATTCCAATCTGAAATTATAGTTCAGAAGAATCGTTCCCCATCTAAATAGTCTATTTGCCGTGTACACCGGTAGACCTTTTTTTGAACCAAAAATTTTTTTTAACGGTTTGTGATCCGTCTGCAGAGTAAAGTGTCTACCATAATCGTATCTATGGAATCTTGTTACTGCGAAGATAATTGCTAGAGCTTCCTTCTCAATTTGTGAATAATAGTAGGGTTCGGGCATCATGTGCGATAGGTTTTATTGTCCCATCTGGCATTTTATGTAATATACACGCTCCGACACCGTAGGCGCTCGCATCACTTGCTACAATAATCTCTAGTTTAGGATCATAGTGTGCCAAAAATAAATCCGATGTTAATGTCTTGATTATTTTTTCGAATGTTTCCTGGCATTGATCTGTCCACTGCCAAATTTTTTCTTTCTTTAGCAGTTCGTTCAATAGTGCGCGAAGTTTATGCATTTGAGGTATGAATTCCTGGTAGTAATTCACTAATCCAAGAAGATTTTGTAGTTCTGTTATGTTCTTAGGAACTGGCATCTTTTTTATTGCTGTAGACCTTTCAGGGTCTGGACGTCTACCTTCTTGGTCTATTATATGGCCAAGATATTTAATTTCCTTCATGAAAAAATCACACTTATTTTCTTTCACTTTGAATCCGTAGCTTTGAATTCCCTTAAACACTTCTTGTAGATGTTGCCAGTATTGTTCAACGCTTTCGCTATTAATCAATATGTCATCCAGATATGCTATTGTGTATTCTAGTCCTGCCAGCATCGTATCCATTGTCTGATGGAAAATAGCCGGCGCTACTTTAATTCCAAACGGTAGTCTTTCGTATCTGTACAATCCCTTGTGTCTGTTTATGCATAGTAGTTTTGAACTTTCTTCATCGACTGGAATTTGCAGGTAGGCCTCACTTAGATCAATTTTTGAAAAATATTTTCCGACATTTAATTTAGTGAATACTTCTTCTTAACGTAGACCGTCGGTGCGGCCCATTTGCTGTACTCTACTTTTTTCAATATGCCCGTATTTTCGAGTCTAGATAATTCTTGGTCAATCTTTTCTATTGACGCAAGCGGTACACTCCTTTTTTCTTAAAAATATGTTGAACGTTATTCTTTATTTTGATATTAGCTACCATTTTCTTGCATCTTCCGAGACCTGCCTAAAATACTTCGGGGAAACTCGTTTTTAGTTTTCCTTTTAATTTGTCTGCCTGGGTTGATAAGCTTTTTACATTCTGGCAGTAGGTGCTAATAGGTAGATCCCACAATTCAAATTTTTGCATCCAGTCTGTCCCGAATAGGTTTTCGGTATTTCTTAAAAAGTACAATTTTAGTTTTTTCGTCATTCCGTTAAATGTTACGTTTTTGATTATTTCACCCTCGAATTCTATCTTTCTCCCCGTAACTGATCTCGCTATTTTATCCGTTTTTAACATGACAGGTTTGTTCAGTTTTCTCCATGTTTGTAGATTTATGATAGTTAAGTCTGAGCCAGAATCCAGCTGTAACCTAACTTTTCTGTTTTGCATTTCAACTTGTACATATTTTCTTATATTAGTCTCATCTGTTTGGTCGGTCCTCGTAATTCTTATTCTGCTTTCTTTTCTATACCAACAGTGAGAACTTTTGTGACCAATTTTTTTACATGATAGACAAGTTTTAGCACGATATGTACAGCCTTTAACCCAATCCAAGACCCACAGCGATAGCATGGACTTGGTGGTAGTTTCTTTTTATGTTGATTATAATTAGAAAATTTTGTTTTACCTGTTCTTCATCTCTTTAAAACCACATGAAAAATCACATCATCTATTTAAAAGAGGGAAGCAGGCATATTCTACATCTCTTTAAACCCCATGGAAGATCTCCTTCTCAACTCTTTTAGACTGGTGGCGGAAAATTCTTCATTCCTTTAAAACTTACAGAGGACCACCTGTTCAACTTTTTTAGACTCGAGGCAGACATTTTCTTCATGTCTTTATACATGGAATGTCAGCTATTCAACTCTTTTAATGCTGCAATCATGTCTTCTCTCAGTCCTAAGAAAAGCCACTTCAAAGCATTGAATTCTAAACGAGACCGTTTCTTTAACATTAATTTCTCAGACATGCTAACTCTTCAGTTCTTTCAATACCGGTGCCAGCCACTTTTTCAACTCTAATTTTTTGGGGGGTGGGGGAAGGGGGGTTATAATGATTTTACTCATAAATTCCTACTAATTAACCTATAGCTGAGGAGAAAATGAGTATTCATACCTTTCCAAGTGTATTTGCGTGTAAGTGCCTATAACGAACCCGACCAGAATTGGAACTCGGCTTTCCGATTTCCATTTCCCAGCCGTTATGCATTACATCCCGCACATCTTTCTGAACCTGGTATTCCAAAACGGTCACTCATCTAGGTACTGAACAGGCTCGACGTTGCTTAACTTCAGTGATCGTACGAGAACCTGTGTATAAAATTTAAGGAAAATCAATATTGTGCTTCTTATTGTTGTTGTTGGTAATTGCATTATGAGTAAAAGTAATATCAGTATCCAAAACAGTTGTAGTAGCAGTAATCGTTTTTTGTATTATTATTTTTGTCATGTTATTTATTTGCTTTTGTCATCGCTATCATTGTCACGCGATGTCAGAGTCATTCTCACTACCATCACACCGTAAGAGACACCACCCCATTGACTATGACAAGAACGAAAATAAATTGCTTTTAACATCATCCAACCGTCTAATTTTATTTGAGAAATTGAAATTGGCGTCTTTTGGGGTTTTTTTAAATAAATATGTTTTTATTTATGAAAAATATTTCATTGTATGTCTGTGCATTTTCAGCAGACATCATCATCGTTGTTATTATTATTATTGTTATTATTATTATTATTATTCTGCTAGTCCCTAACTTAACACGACCGTTACGACCTACCAATACCTCATAAATAATAGACTATTCCATTTAGAGAGAAGCTACTTGATTTCAGTGAGAAAATGAACGGAAGAAAGAAAGAAAAAGAAGTGAAATGGAAAAAGTGGCTAATTCCAAATCTTTTCATTTGTACCCTCTTACTTCTTTAAATAACGATCAACATTCATATTTATGATTGTTATTGCAATATTTTATTAAATTTTTAAGCTGAAATATGTAACGATGCCATTGGGGAGAACTCGTCATGAGATTATTCAATCATTAACTGAAGAATTAAGATTCATTGGAATTTTCAAATAGGAAAACCGTAAAATTTTCACGGGTCTTTCTGGTTATTATAATTCTGCTTAACCCTCCCTTAGTTACTTATGCTTATACATACGTTACGTGCTGCCAATAACTCATAAATAATGGAATGTTCCATTTTGATCGCGAGGAAAGACGAAAAAGACATATCATAGACGCTGTTTAATTTCAATGAGGAAAAAAAAAACAAAGTTAAATCAGAAAAGCCATTAGATTTGTTGGTTATTGCGGCCGCATACCAAAAGACCACCTGTATGGAGAGCTGACCGCTGAAAGGAGACAAGGGAGGGGAAGCTGACACAAATCGCCACGAAAAGGCAGGCTCGCAGAGAGCAAAGTGATAGTTCCAACAGACCAGAGACAGGACATACATGCAACCTCTGCAACAAAGATTGTTACTCCCGCATCGGCCTCTACAGTCACAGATGTTGATGCTCCAGCCAAGCAGACAACTAGGATGCTATCCATGGTCAACTCTGACCGAAGTAGACCTAAATGACATACGCCCTAGTATTGCCTCAGATAAACAATGTGCCATTCCTGTTTAATTTTGAGGATAGACGGAAGTAAAGATATGCCAAAAAATATTGTTTTTGCTTAAAGAAAGAAAGAAAGAAAGAAAGAAAGAAAGAAAGAAAGAAAGAAATTGAAGATAGGGGAAGCGATAGCACTCTTGTGTTTAACGAGTATTTCAGTAAAATGGAAAACCTTGTCAATTTCGAATCTTTTTATTTGTACCCTCTTACTTCTTTAAATAATGACCTTCATTTATATTTATGTTTGTTATCGTAATTTTTTCTTAAAGCTGTTCAGTTCGAATATCTAACGATGCAATGGGGGAATTTCCATGGATATTTTATTGTCGGAAGAAGTTTATTCAATAATTAAATTAAGAATTAAGATTAATCGGAAAAAAACCGCGAAATTTCCACGTGTATTTTTAGATATTATTATTATTATTATTATTATTATTATTATTATTCTAAACAATATTTCGACAATGTTAAGTCAATTCAAAGAGAAACATTCAAATTTCTACAGAGTTAGGCAATTGTACTGATTCCCATTTAAAATGTGCTGTCCAATGCACCAAACATCATTTGTAGGTTGCACAACGGAAAAATTAAATAAAAGATTTAATAGGTACAAGTATGATGTCAGACACAACAATATGACATCAGCGGAGCTTGGAGGACATTTTATTACAAAGGACTGTGATTTCGACAAGCATCTTTAGGTGCACATTCTGAAAAATATTCAAAATCTACCGACATATCGACCCTTAAAACGCATGAAGATGGTTGCGTAAGAAAATTACTAACTTCCCCGTTCGAGGAAATGAACAGAATGATAGGAGATTCCCATAAATTTTATACTAAGCTGTTTCATTAATTCCACTTAATAATTAATCAATTATCGGAAAATTTCAAGATGAACAAGATCACTATCTTATTAAGCACGTTTCAGTTACATGCCTTCGTTTTGACGTGTTCATTTGCAATACTGCCGTTTTTTCATTACAAGACAAGCAACGTTTATACAAAGATTTTTTTGTGAATTTATATATATTTTATAACTTGAAGAAGACAGATATATTGTTGAAATTTTGTTTAACATTACCAAACACTGGGTTTTTTTCTTTATCTTTTCTTAAATCACTCTCTTCCCTTAACTGTTGAAAAACATTGGAAGAGTTAAGGGAATGATTTCACTTATTATTATTATTATGACTATTATTACTATTATTAATGAGTAAAAGCGTTGTAGCCCAACAAAATAATGCTGCGATGCCAATGTATAAAGCCAAATATACCCATAATGGTTAACAGTCTGATAAGCGTATAGCGTGCACATGCATCGGATCCAAATATGTGTCAAAATCTCTCATCATATTTGATGAGAGGTTTTGACAAAAGCAGTGCACAATCTTCATGTTTCGGTCCATTTTAAAATACTCTCACTTTGAGTAATCGCCAATTGAGGACGTTCCCAAGTATCTAGGTATGGCACACGAGATGCCTTGGCTGTCCAATCCTTAAGGTTTAAAAAAAAATATTAGTAGTAGTAGTAGTAGTGGCAGTTTGCAAATTACTTACTTCCACCCCAACCCCCCACTGGGGGATGAACAGAATGACAGGAGAGTCCCATATGTTTAATACTAATCTGTTTGATTAATTCTTCTGAGTAACTAATCAACTAACAGAAAATTCCAAGATGAACAAGATCACCATTATATTACAGACGTTTCGGTTTCATACCTTCAACATGGCGGCGTTTCATTCGTTTTGACGCGTTAATTACCAAAACAGCCGTTTTGTTTTTTGTGGGTTTTTTTTTTCGGGGGGGGGTTGTTCATTACAAGACAAGAAACCTTTATAAATTTTGTAGATTTATATATTTTTATACTTGAAATATTTAAAAAATATATGACTTGAAGAAGACATTCATACTGTCGAAATAGTGTCAAACACTGCTTTTTTGTTGTTTTTTTCTGTTATTCTTTTTCTTAAATCGCTCTCTTCTCTTAAGTGTTGAAAAATATTAGAAGAGTTACGGCAATCATTTTATTTTTTATCATTATTATTATTATTATTATTATTGTTGTTGTTGTTGTTGTTGTTGTTGTTGTTGCTCCTGGTCTTCTTCTTCGTCTTTTTCTCATCATTATTATTATCATTATTATTCTGTTGTTCTATTTCTTGTTCTTGATTATCGTGATGACGATACTGATGATTTTGTATTTTTAAAGTTTCCAATATTTAATTTATTCTATTTTTGTACACACATGCGGAGGTGGTGACATGTATCTATGTGTATGAGATTTATTTATTTATTATTCTCCTGCCATTTTTTATTGGGGGTGAAAAGGAGTAAATATCTGACGTCAAAAGTTTTTTGAAATGTCGAGAGAGATGAAGTTACACGGGTAGGGGGAGCGGAAATTCCTCCACAAATCGTTTGCTTTTTGCTTCTTACCCTCTTCATGTGCACATTTTGAGTATCAGGAACGGAGAGTGAGGAAATCATTAAGCAGAAAGGCGTTGTTTTCCGACCAATGGCGGTGGCTGAGACGCGGGAAATACTACGAATTTGGACTTCCCGGAAATGACTTCGGATAACAATTAAAAAAAAAGACACAATAATGCAAGACAGTTTTACACAATTAAAAGAAAAAACAGAAGAAAATTTTTTATTTTTTTTTTTTGTTATCATTTCACCCCAAGCAAGGCAATAAATCCTCTAAGATACAAGGTGTTAGAGAGTGTAATGGAACAAAAAAAAAACATTATTAAGGAGAAAGAACAATAAAAGCCCAAGAATTAAGAAAAGAAAAGATTACGATTGACACTGAATTTAAAGTTTTAAAGTTCAAGCAAGAAGCCAGAAGAGAGAGCCACAAGCGAGTAGTGTGAGTGAAGAAAGTATTAACATAGAACTTATAGTTACATCTAGCCAATATCAACTGTAAAATAATGAGACCTTGCCACCAATCTATACGTGAACCTGTTGCGGCATTTACCTGGTCGGTTGAGCCGGCTCTGTGAAACAAACCCGACGCATCCGAACGAAAACTGACCAAGCGTAGCCAAGGTCGTATTCATTCGGCTGTGCAAATCCAAAGTAGGAGTTTCAGTGGGAACTTGGATTCACAAGCGGCCCTTATCTGCATGCATTTAAAGTTTAGATATCAAAGAAGAAAGCTCATCAAATCAATTCGATATAGGGACTGTAAGTGTAAAGTTGAGAATGAATCCGATATTTCACGCTTACCTTTCTAACTTAACTCTTAATCAACAACGACTTTGCATCGACGTAGAGTAAAATACGTTCAATCAGTTATCGTCGGCTGAAAGTCATGTCTCTAATTTTCAACAACCTGTCAGTTTGTGTTATCGTGGTGTTCCGTATTCCTTTCACAAACTCTTCTTCTAGACAATGCAAACCTAACGCAGATATTTCAACACGTCGAGTCATATTTCATAGTCATTTCCCCAAGCCTAATAAACGGTACATTAAGCTGCTATTCTGTATGAACCGAATCAATCCAGAAGTGTCAGTTCGTGTTACGAGCTTGCTAAGCACTGTTAAATGGGTCTTCTTCTTCTTCTACGTGCCGTGTCTCTCCATAAGATTAGCGATCATGGCTCTCCACGACCTTTTACCCATTGTAACCCTTAGCAACGTTTCTCCTTAGGCCAAGCCTCCCATGAACCGTTCCGCCATTCATTCACATATATTCATCAGGAATGTAGCCCGTTGCCTACCCCTGTCATTTTTCTGATGTTCTGCTAGTGTCAAATTCTCCAAGAAATTCTTCTACTTCCTTATTATGTGTCCAAGAAATTTTAGCACTCTCTTTCTGATTTTAAGTATGTGTCCTTTTTGTTTCCATTTTCCTCAAGATGTCTTCTTTTACTCTCTTCGTGCATACTATTCTCAGCATCCTTATGTAGAACCATATTTCTGTTGCCTCCAGTTTTTTCTTCATTGTAAGTAGATAGTCCAGCATTCTCTGCCATACAAGGGGATTTATATTACATAATCGTTCACAACCTTTTTCTTTGTTCATAACGAAATTTTCCTGTTTCTTAGTACTTTAAGTTTATCGCGATGAACGGGTGAGCTCTCAGGAAGGCCCCGTTGCCTTGAGCGCTTATTGGAACCTCAAGTGGAACTCGTACATGCGATCCATCACCAAAGAAACTTGGAAAATAGCCGGTTCCCTGTACCGCTCCAGTAGGTACCTGCTTCCTCCTGCTATCCTCTCCCTTTACCAGAGACAGATCAGGGTGATTACTTCTGCCATACATTGGCAGGAGTTGCCCAGTGTTCACTTTCAAGTCTCATTAGCCTCCAAAAGCGTAATTTCCACCCTTCAACCCCACCGACGAAACGTCGTAAGCCTCTTTCCTTTACCTCGAGTGGGTCTTGGGCCATGTACAGGGTGAATATCATTGTTAAAAAAAGATACCTTGTCTCGGAGGTCCTGTATTTTTCGCTTGATGAGTAAAACATCGTACATGACATTTACTGAATATAGCTTAACGTTCCAAACTTCCAAACATCCCATCCAGAAATGAATGAGTCAACGAGATGGGCTTGATAATTAATCAGGCCTTTGAAAACTGACACAGATATGTTCTTCTATAAGTCATATCGCTTAAGGATGTGGACGATCATGGCTCTCCACAACTCTCTGCGCATGCTTGATTCTGACGATTCCAATTTCAAACTCTCATTTTAGGCTGTTCCTCTTGCTGACATTGTCCAGGAATGTTGTTAAGACTGTGCCAAGGAATAATAAATCCCGGTAGGACTTCTAGTTCTCATAGGATCACCTAGCTGTAATGGCTAAATAAATTCTTCTTCTCTTTCTATTTCGTGTACTTGCTCATTTCATTTTTTTTTAATTAGAAAGCTATCGATAAACTGGGACATATAACAAGGAAAGCTGGCCTCGAGAACAACACTCACGGAACAAACTGATGGGTAATGATACAGGGAAAGGCAGCGAGTAACTCTACTTAGTGGATATCAAAGCAAAGTCTAAAGTTGCTTAAGGCTGCAAGAGATGAGAGTTGTGGAGAACCATGATCTCCACGGCTTCAGAGGAATCAGCACATAAAGAACAGTCTAGGTCGCATGAATTTGAGCGCACTACTAGATTGGCAGCTAGGTCTTATCGTTTTACTGTTGAAATAGCTAGACGTAACCATAAACTCTACTTTAATAAATTCTTTTCTCAACTGTCAAACTTTCTTGCTGTTTTTAGTAACCAGTAAAACGCCAGGAGTTACTGGGAGTGAAAGGGAATGAGAAGACATTAGGGAATAAAAGCACAGATTTCAGAAAGACATGGTGATTGACATTACATTTAAACATTTGAAGATCGTATTTGGCAAGGAAGTTAGAAACCTGAAGAGATTTCCACAGGCGAGAAGTATGAGAGAAGAAATTATTAAAAATAGAACGTTTAAAATTGGTATTTCAACATCAAAATAAAGAGACCTACTTACCAAACGGGTATTACGCTTAAATTCATGCGGTCGAAGTACCAAGAACGATATCCCATCAGAGAAATTGCCATGGAAATAATTACTGAAAAGATGGAAGCCCCGTCACAGTAGTGAGGAAACTGACTGAAGTCGAGTTTGCCAGGTTAGGAGCAATGTCATTAAAGATCCTTCATTGGATTTTATAAAATATCTCAAGATAAATTACGGGAGCTCCGGCCGATATGGTAAAAATATTTTTTTTTATTTATTTATAAATGTGTAAGATGACTTGTGACGAGAACACAGTGGACCAACTTTCCTAGCAGCAAAGACATCAATTGATTCAATATAATCGCTCCATTTCAAGTCACTGTAATTGCGAAGAAAAAATGCTAATTTGAAGCTTCAACCCAATCTTAGTTCAAAATAAAACACAACTTCTTAGATATAAAAGAAATATAACAAAATATGTGATTAAAATTCGAATACTGAATCACGACAAGAATATTGCTGATTTGATTTTCGTAAATGCTTTGTAGATTTGAAAAGTTTCACGTTCCAACAACAGTGAGCTATCATTCTTTTTGTTCCATGTTTTTATACCACCCTTCCATAACTTTAATATACAGATAGAATCTTTCACCTTTTTCAGCATTAACATTATTCAAATTAAATCATATCACTGACAAAATCAAGTTTCTGTCACAAACGTCTGATACAAACTGTGTAAATGGATTATATCCAAGGGCCTTATATATCTTCTGTTCATAACTTAAAGCAATAAAATTACGCTATATTATTATAGTTTGGTATGTTTTTTGTTTTACAGTATATTAACCTCAATGGGCTATTTAATGCCGACAGGATTTTTAGGATAGGTTCGTATGAAAAGAATATGTATTCTTTGTAAGAAATCAGTTGATAAATCAGGTTTCCTTGACGTATTTTTCTAAAAAGGGTTTTTGTCGAGAGCTGGGACGCTAACAAGTGATACCACCCAGGGTCAAGGTGGACCTGGGAACAACAGTAATTAAAACCAGCTCAAAACCTCCTGATGAGAGGCCTTGCTGCCGGATGTATTTTATTGTCATGCCCAGAACGTGTATTGCTATAATATAAAAATAAGTTATCTGAGCAATCAAGAATTTAATATTAATTTAATATTATTCATTTCTTTTCTTTTGTTTTTTTTTTTTTTTGTTTTTTTTTTCGGAAATCAATTTGAACATTATGGGAAATCAGGCAAAAAAGTGTCAATAATTGTTTAACCCTTAGGAAACGATAGGGCTGATATATCGGCCGAAAAGTCCGAAAACTACTGAGCCGATCTGTTGGCCCGATAATACAAGCCACGAGATTAAGTGTCTGGTTTTCGTACCAACCAATCAGATTGCTTCTCGCATTTCTTGCACATCTGGGCCTTTCAACGGCGATTTTTATGATAGTTTATTATTTTCTGTGATTTTACATTTTTGTGTGTGTGTTCCAAATGCAGTATCCTAAAATTAGCTGCAAAAAGGTTGGCTTTCACAAAAATTTGTGTAGGCTAGTATAATTTGTTTCGATTATCATAACCATTTCTTAGTGAGAATACATTAAAAAAAAAAGACGTCTCTTCTGATCTCCAAATTTCTTTTCATTAATATCTCATTTTAATATTAATTTTATCAACGGAGAATTAAAAAGTAATTGCGTTTTATTTTAGATTTTCGTAAATGCTTTTGACGATTAATAACATTTTATTTGCCTCGCGCATTACCTCCTTGAAAACGCAATTTGACTTTCCAAACGAGCAAAGACATAAATAACGCATTAAACCACATGACTGTTTCAAACACTGCTTTTTCTTGTGATGACTTTGTAGTCGGCAAGCAGCCATTCAATCTGACGCCTCAGTTCCCATCAAAAATCTTCCCTTGGGAATCACGTTGCCGCGTCCTTTCCACTATTCAAAACTGTCTTCAAAGCCCTAATTCGGGATCACCATCAGACGCCATGTTGCGTTCTCCTTAATCGCCACCAGGATCTGAAATATTCTCACTTTCAACGGCAATTTTTAATTTTACAAAACATAAGGCCATGTCACGTTGAAACACTGGATCCCGTCCAGTCACTGAGTCGAGCTTCATCAGTACCTAGATTGGTAACCGCTTGAGGTGCTGTACGCTTGAGTGTGCGAGTGGTGTAATGGATAACGTCTCGGAATTGGAAATCGGAGAGCCGAGTTCCAATTCCAGTCGGGTTCGTTAAATTCACTTACGCACAATTACCCTTGGGAAAGGTGTGGATCCACCTCCTCTCAACTCCCCACCCCTAAAATACTTGCCATGTAAAAATCATTTTTGGTTTACTATAGTCTGCAAATAAGCCGTAAAAAAAACTAACGAATTAATCAATCTTTAACTTTTAGAAAAGCCAAGAGTCGTAAATTTCGTTATATTCACTTACGCGGAAATACCCATAGGAAAGGTATGAATCCATTTTCTGTCCCCCCCCTCTTCTGGGTTAATTAGTAAGACTGGTATCACTGAATCATTATTATCGCCCCAAAATATTCTTACACTCTCAAGTATTATTTGGCTTTAAATAACCTGTAAAAGGTTGATAAGCCGTAAAAAAACAATCACCCAATCTTTAACTTTTAGAAAAGTCAAGAGTCTCAAGTAACCAAATTTCGACTATAAGTTCGGGAATAACAGTTCTGCATAATGTGATATTTTGTAAAAAAAAAAAAAAAAAAGACAAATGAACGAGACGGAAGAATTGACCCCAGCTAATATTTTGCCTAATTTCCCAATATTCAAGTTTTACCAATTAAATGTTAAAAAACACTATTTACATTATTCGGACTATTGTTCTCATCTTTGTCGCCATATTTATCACAACGTTTCGGCCGTTGTACGCTCCGGCTTTCTTCAGGTGGTTGGAATGTCGAACTGAACCCTCTATTTCGCTCGTTGTAGTAGACTGTTCTAGTTCCACGTGCCATGTCTAATGGATGTCAGTTATCAGTTATCCCCTGTTAATTCACATCTCCAAATTCTCCACTGCCTTAACCAGGTATTGAACACACAACTCTTTGGGACCTGTCACTGGATCTAAGCAACGCCTTTATCCACTGTACCATGTGTCTTTAAGGCACGTGGAACTAGAGCAGTCAACCCCAGCGAGCGAAATAAAGTGTTCAGTTTGACATTCCAGCCACCTGAAAAGGGACGGAGCGTACAACGGCCGAAACGTTGTGATAAATATGGCAACAAAGATGAGGACAATAGTTCGAATAATGTAAATAGAGTATATAATACCTCATCTCAGAGATATAGACAAATGTTAAAAAAGTTTTTCATTGTTATTTTTTCTTTTCTTATTTTCATTATTCGAACTTCTACTTCATAAGTAGTTGTGCTTTAATAACAAAAAAACTGTATATTTTTTTCTTTATTTATACTGGCCTTAATATTTTATCCAGTAATGTATTTTATGCCAATCAGCTTGAAAATACAACAGTGACCGAGCAAAGTAGATGCCTTTCCAAACACAACTTGTGATATTTAATTTAGGTACCTAATGAAATTCGTTATAATAAATTAGTATACCTAGTAACAATTGTTATAATCAATACAACGAATAAAATTTGTTATAAACAATAAATACAACTCGAATATTTTATTTTAATCAATTAGTAGACATAATACAATTGGGTATGACGTTAAACTACTTCCAAAATCAAGGCCTCTGAACGGGAGATTGAAGGTTTTGTGGAGCGTGGAACCATCTTTAATTGCTGATGTTCCCTGGTTCACCCTGACCTGGAGATGGTATCACCTGTTAGGATCCCAGCTGTGGTCACATAATGAACCCAAATACAAAAGCAAACAACTATGAAAGTATAAAAATACATTTTTATAGTGAAAATACCAGCAATATATTTTTATAGTGAAAATACCAACAATATCTATTTATAGTAAAATGATAAACAATATATTTTATCTGTAGTTAAAGTCATACAATTGTGTTCAATGTATTTAGATTTCGGCATTAAATAACCCATGAAGGTTGGTAGGCCGCTAAACAAAGTCAACCAACATGAAAGAACTCTTTCGTGGCATTCTTAAATCTAACTGTATTCCAAAATATAACTTCAACAAAACTGCAACATAAAACACACATCACCGCCTCCAGTAATTATGTCTACACGAACATATATATGTACAAAAGCTGAGTATCATCTACCATGTCTTCAACTGTGAAGGCAGAATGACATTTCAAAACTCCCAAGAAAATTAAATTTCGGCATTAAATGACTCATAAGAAGTTGGAACAAAAAATACAATTTAGTATCATCAATCAAACCAATGCAATATGTAATAACCAATTAGTACAAATAATAAAATGGGTCATCACCAGTCAAACTAACACAATTTGTTAGTATCAATTTGTACCCCTAATTCATTTTATTATAATCCATCAATAAAACTAATTTGTTATAATCAGTTAATATTATTAATAAAAATTTGTTATAATCAAATAATACAACTAATAGTCTTTTTCATATTCAATTAATAAAACTAGTATAATTTAAATTAATTGAATATCGTTGTTGCTTGGGACAAAATAAGTAGACTGATCAATTTTTATTCTGGCTACTATGGTCAATGTATACCTATGTCCAAGTAATATTTGTGGCAACAGTATTTTTTGTTTGGTTAACTGGAACAACGAAATGTATTCTTCTGTTGTTTTTCCTCCTTTTGCTTTATTTTTATATACTTATTATTTTTTTTTCCCTCAAAATACGTTTTTATTTTTGTGTTAATATATAGAAATGAATAACACATGGGCTGACAATTGAAGGCTGCATTCACTTAAGATGTCAGAATGCAGATAAAAACTAATGATTTAAAGCCATGTGTTATTTAATCATTCACGAACCTCCGTTTCTTACGGGAATGTCCTACTATCTGAAGGCGGGATACCCCAAAATAATAATCGCTAATATTTGACTCGGTGAAAAAAAAAGCGGGAAAGTTAGAAAATACATATATTTTGACAAACACAGATTTTCAATGGGCAAAAACTGATGTGCCAAAAAAAAAGACAGTTATAACGTAAAGAGCCTTTATTTACCTGAATAACGGCGGCTACAGGATATAGCATACATTCTACAAAGTGTTCCAGTTGTAGCATGGCTATATCTATCCAGATATACTCCAGGACTGTTTGTAACAATGAATTTCTTTAGTGTGACTGCAAGGAATTTAATGAGGTCCCTAACTTGCTCAATGGGGTTTAAATCTGGTGAACACCAATATCAACAGAAATTCGCTGATTGTTCTTGGAGCCAGTTTCGTGCGCGCCTCACAAAATGGAGGCTAGAGGTTGCGACGGGAATTTGAGAACACATCTTTACAAAACCAAAAATGACCGATGTTGACTAAAAATGTTGTCTGCTTTTTTCAATACCACCATTGAGGCTTCGTCACTAAAGCATTGGCCAAAAGGGGTATGATGATAAACTACATCCGAAAGCAAGGCTCTAACCTGGAGGTTATGAGGAGCGTGGGACCACCTCTTAATCACTGTTCCCAGGTCCACCTATACTCGGGCTGGTAGCACCTGTTAGGGTCCCAACTATGGACAAATAGTTAACCGCTAAACTTGCGTCAAAATATTATTAAAATATAAAAATACATTTTTATAGTAAAAATACCAGCAATATGTTTTCATATTAAAAAAATTACCAGCAATACATTTTTGAGAAAAAATAAAATAAAAAATATCTGCAATGCATTTTTCAAACAGAAATTACCAGCAATATATTTTTGTAATAGAAATTACTAATGCTCTCAAGAATATTAAATTTCTGCATTAAATGATCCATAAGAAGTCGATATACCGTTAAACAGACAAAGGCCTAAAGAAAAATAACATTCTCGACTCTCAGACATTTTCAGGAATGTTGAGTCCATCCAGAAAGTCCAGAGTGTCATTAGCGAGAAACCTCGGAAAATCAACGAGGACTATTGCCAAACAGCTCCATTTATCGTAGTCAACAATCATGTTGTTATGAGCAGAGATCTGTTCATTTCCAATCGTATCCAGAAGAACCTTGGGATCTGGTCAAAACGGTTGCTAAATTTTGTCAAGTACCACGAGGAGCCAAACATACCCTTGTTTTTCTCAGATGAGAAGAACACTGTGGAGATCAAAAAATGAACAGAAGGAATATCAGGTGACTGTGCGTCAGCCCCACTATATTCCCCCACTGTTGTGCACAGCAAGTTTCTCTTGTCTGTGATGGTGTTGGGGGTCGTTAGCAATAAGGGTTACGTCATGGTTCCCCACTTTTCCTACAAGGAAAACCAATGCCATCGCTTACATCGAGACACTTAACGCTGTTGTCAAGCCCTGGATTAAGGGAGTAGTCCGTGGGATGTCGTATATCTACAAGCTAAACCCTCTCAGACTAGATCCAGAAATGGCTGGGTGAACATTTTCACGATCATGTTATCCCTAAGATTTGGTCTCTCTTAGCTCTCCTGATTTAAACTCTATGAAATACTTTGTCTGGGCTGTCGATTAAAGGAAGACCAACAAGCATGCCCACAAAAGCAAGGACTCGCTGAAGGCTGCTATCGGGGACGCTATGAGCAACATGAATAAAAAAAACCCTGATGTAATCGTTTTAGAAGCCTGTTCGAGGCCGTAATCAAAACCGGTGTTGCTTTATTGAATAGTCTTGTATTTTTTGGATGTATGTAGAAAAATGTGTACTAAATACTGTAAAAATATATTGTTTCCACTAACAAATAATGATTACCTCAAATAAAAACGTGTTTCTGCTGTCATGTACGGCAAGAGCGTGTTTCGATTGGGCGAAACACCTAACCGATTGCTCTCCCAGCAACTACGGAGAGGGGAATGAGACCGGAAGTAACAAAAATAACACTGTCATAGAAACCACAGCAACTTTAGGAACAAAATGCCTACGCGACCGGCTTCACTGTGTTTTGCTGACTGCTGTTGTTCCCTTTCGTATTACTAGCATGAGGCATCTAACAAAGACCCGGATTTTGACCAGTTGGAAAGAGGCCCGTATCTAGACATGCCAAGCTATCTCGCCGCCAACAAAGAAAATCCGGATGTAATTGCAGTTGACAAAAATGTTCAAGCCCTTTTTTGCGTCTGCATCGACGCGCGTTCGCCACAGTTTCTCAAATTCCTGACGCACACTGTATGTTGTTTTATTAGAACAAATCATAACCAGCAGGAAATATGACGAGCATGAATGGTGCGCAAGATATCCTTGTGCCACACCTTCCCTAAGAGGGTCCAATTTCACTAGTCGCCATTATGAACTCAAATACTATCCACAATATTATTGAGTAAAAATCATCCAGGAGAACATCGTACTAACAGGCTGGATACATCGCCTCATAAGTTCTCTTCCGCACACGAAATCGACCGTCGAAAGAGCCTAAAATATGACTTGTCTGACCCGGCGACACGTCGCTGAATATCCATTGTCGAATGGTGATGTTCTTTAGCCTATGGGTGTTTACTCTCGGGTTTAGTAGTACTAGCGTTAAATTCAAATGTGATTTAAAGTAAAAATTCCCCTTTTGTGTGGTGTCATCTCTTGTTACACTAGATCAATTGTTCCCAAACATTTTCTCTGGACCGCATTTTCCAAATGAAAATTTGCTTGGGCCTCACCAAAGGGAAGTCCCGGTGTAAAGGCGCAAGCAGCCCCACGGTAAAGAAGATCCAGAAAGAGGCTTGAACTGAGATAACCGCGGATTCGAAGTCAGAGCATTATCATTGATGACTCTCTCCTCCAATTTGCAGACCCTAGTCACTATATTCTTAATATTTGATATAATGCAAAAATATCGGTAAAGAAGATCCAGAAAGAGGCTTGAACTGAGATAACCGCGGATTCGAAGTCAGAGCATTATCATTGATGACTCTCTCCTCCAATTTGCAGACCCTAGTCACTATATTCTTAATATTTGATATAATGCAAAAATATCACAATGATAAAATCGGTCAATAATTATTTATGACTATTTATACTGGGACTCATCCATGCAATTACAAGTAATATATAATAATATTTTAAATTTCGAAATCATATTTATTTTTGGCATATGAAGAAACTGAAACTGTTTCTAAATCTTTGATTGTCTTTCAATCATCCCACCTCATCTGCTATCCGTCGCACCTATGTAGGCGCGCCGCACCGTTTGGCAACCACTGCTCTAGATAGACCTGTTCATACATTTTGTATGGATGATCGTAATTTTCTATGCGCTATTCATGTATTTTCTGAATTTACATATTCTTGATGCCCTCTTGTCTGGGAAATCCTCAGGTGTTTGATACCTGGCAGGTATAATGTTCCACATTCTTCACATTCACCTCAAAAAAGAAAATAATTCTGCGGTCAGTGCTAAATCCTGTCTACATTCCGTGAACTGTTAAATGTAAGAAGAAAAAAAAACAGAATATAAGTCCGTCAGAAATAGAGACAGCCTAAGATGTGATTTATGAATTAAAAACGTCAAAATGAAGAAAGTGCAGAAATTTAACTCTCTGGGAATGTTAAAAGAAGCGATGGGAAATGTGGCATAGAAATTCGAACGCGCATAGGAATAACGAAAGATACCTTAAAGAAAAGAAAATAATTATTATGAGACAGAATAATAGCGTTACGAACAAGGAAACGGGTGCTGAAAAGATATATAACATCTACCGTCATATATGCAAATGAATGCTAGACAATTTCTATACGGATGAAGATGAAAGTCGAAACCACAGTGATACGGTTCTAAAGACGAGTGAAGAGAATACAGTGGACAGAAAATCTGTGTACCTAGGAAGCTTAAAGAAAAATGAAAACGAAAAGAAAAAATATACATACAATCAGAACGAGAGAATGGAAATTTCTGAAAATCATAATGAGGAGGGACAGTTTGGAAAATATAATACTCACAGAGCATACTGAATACTAGAGAAGCAGCTTTAGTAACCTATCTGTTGTGGTAAACCCTCTTACAGTATAATGAACTCTTCCTCCTCTCATAAATACAAACTGCGAGAGTCGGGTAGAGTGGAGTGGAATAGTAGACGCAGTGCTAATCTACTTATTACTAACACTATTGTTTTGTATATATCTTCAATATACTTTTTCAACCTACCTTCGTCTTCTGTGTCTTTCTTTCTGGCCCCTAAACAGGCCATAACACTATCTAATAAGGTTTTTCTTTTCAAACACCCCAAGCAAGGAAAACGTAAAAGTGATTCTGAGGATGAAAGACAACAATTGTGAAGAAAACGTTACCTAGGTGAAAGGACAATAGAAGGAGCCGGGATTCAAGAAGATGACGATTGATGTTGCATTTGCATTTTTTGTAGATTGTAGATGACAGGAATGTAGAATGCTGCAAGACAATTCCAAAGTCTAGAATTTTAAAGAGAATGCATTAAGATAGAACTCACCGTTACATTATCAGGTTGGTGCAAAAGTAATGTCCGATTTAAAGTTATATTAAAAATGAAAAAGACCATGATTACGGAAATATTTATTTGCTAACATAACCTCCTTTACTTTCTAGAACATCATTCTATCTGTCTACAAGCATATAAATTCCACGCCTGTAAAATTCCTTAGGCTTTGAAGCAAAATATAAATTCAACTGATTTTCAACCTCTTCTCTTGATGTCAAACCTAAATGATCCTCTAGTCCCCAAAACAAGTGATAATCAGAAGGAGCAAGGTCAGGAGAACATGGTGGATGAAGCAATATTTCCCAACCATGCTCTTCCGAAAGATTTTTAGTCAGCTTATCTGTACGTGCATTATCATGATTAATGATGACACCCTTTTTGTTCACTAAAGAAGGTCGCTTTCGTTCAAAACTTTTTTCAAGCGACGAAATTGATCCCAGTACAGATTAGCTGTAATTATTTGATTGTTGTTTAACAGTTCGTAATGGACAATTCGTTCAATATCCCACCATACACTAAATATGATCTTCTTTGGATGAAGTCCTTCTCTTGGCTGTTGAACTGATCTTCCTCCTCGACTGATCCACAATCGGCGGCCTTTAACGTTGTGGCTTTTGCTGATTGTCTGGAGACAGTTCGTGTGAGACCCATTTTCCAACCACTGAAACCTTTGTAACTGGTGTTGCATGGTTCTATGGTCTACGTTAAATTGTTCTGCAGTTAATGGCGACATTGTCTCCAACTCTTCGGAATCAAGTCTTTTTTTTTGGACAACCCTCTTTTTGCTCGTATTTGAAACTGAAATCCCCACTTTGGAAATGGGAAAACAGACCTCCTGCAAATTCTTTCATTTAATGCATCATCTTCATAAGCGCTCTGAATAGACTTTGCTGCATTACTTGCATTGAAACCTTTATGAAACTCATACAGTAATATATGTCGAATGTGATCTTTAGATGGGATGAACATGAGTGTGAATAATGCGGAAGGTCATAATCAATATTTTTAGAATCTGAAGGGGAAAGGCATAACTTACTTATTTTGATATTTCTTAACTATAAGGACAAGTACAAATTTTATAAATACTATCTAAATCTTTCTTCTCAAAAATTGGACATTACTTTTGCACCAACCTGATACCAATTTCTACAGTAAAATGATGAGACCTAACCGCCACCCGAGGCACCAAAGAATAAAGTGCATCAGAACAATTACCATAACATATTTCCAGAAATAACACAGGGAAGATACATTACGATGTTGGAAGAGGGACTGAATCCGAGGTGTCAGGTCAGGACCAATAGTATTACAGACATTCTTTGGATTTTGTAGAGTATCTCAGGATATATAGCAGGAGTCCCCGACCAATATGGCAGCAATATTCTATGCACGGGCGAATGGTAAATTTTAAAAAATGTCGCATGGATTGTGGCGGGAAATATTCAAGCCGAGATGAAAGGTCGAGACCGTTAATATTGCTGATTTTTAGTTGGATCAAGAATCTCAAGATACATAGAAGAAGCGCCAGACCAGATGTAGCAACAATATTCAATGACAGGACGAATAGTAAACTTATAAATGTGCAAATCCTCATCTCTAACAGTAAAGATAATATAAGCCGTTTCTCTCTCCGGTCTTTTGATCAGGAGTATAGGTTTATCCCTTACTCCCTGTCTAGGATCGGATTTATGCTTCTTGTCAACTTTAAATCTATACTTCTGACTACTCCGCATAAATCTCAAAACTTTTATCTACTATATTCCCCCCTTTTTTTAATAGGAGTAAATAGGCTTGACTATCGTCCGGTTCACACTCCTCCCAGGTCTTTTGAACAGAAGTAGGAGTTTATCCCTTGTTTCCTGTTTAGGATTGGTTTACCGGTTCCTTCTAAGGTTTTTTTTACTTTGACTTCCAGTGACCCCTTGCGTCTTGTAGGCATTATCACCTTATTTAGGGGGGTGTCTTTTATTCTGCAACATTCTACCATGAGTGGCTCTTGGGCTTTGTACAGAGTGAACATCATTGTATCAAAAAGAAGTCAGACTCAAGTGAGAAAAATAGCCTCGGACCATACAATGAACCAACTCTTAACCCTAGAAGACTAACCATCAATTAAAGTTACACCACTACTAACCATGGGTATATTATACCCGATATTGAAAATACCAAAAGAAATATTAAATATAAATCTTTATTTGAAATATTTTACATGCAGGCACTTCAAACTTTGTACTTTGAGTTAACATTAATAGGAACTGAAAAACATATTTAGGTAAGAAAATCAGGTACTGAAAATTGTAATTAAAAATATGAAAATTTGCGCTGGGTACTATATACCCATGGTTAGTGTTCTAGGGTTAAGTGGATGAAAGAAAAGGACAAACATTGCTTAGGACTACCA
Organism: Acanthosepion pharaonis; assembly: GCA_903632075.3. Taxonomy (NCBI): domain Eukaryota; kingdom Metazoa; phylum Mollusca; class Cephalopoda; order Sepiida; family Sepiidae; genus Acanthosepion; species Acanthosepion pharaonis. The sequence goes on along the minus strand of CAHIKZ030004414.1, from coordinate 1,062,908 downwards.
AAAGTAGGAAGTTGTGTAAAGTCATGATCACCACCTCATTAAGAGACACAGTAGATAGAATAAGTATAATAAAATGTTGGCCGACTGCTTTGAAAATATGCTCGGTAAAGACATTTTGTCAGCCGCTAATAGATCAAAATGTTCTTTTTTTTTTCACTATTTACAACATATAGTCGCTTTCCATTCCTACAATAGACGGAATATGGACTTCTGTTTCATATATGTAACGCCTTACATTTATCTTCATTAAAACCTAATAATCATTCAATTGACCAAAACAGTAATTTATCAAATTCCGCATTTATTTTTGCACTGTCAGCCCGCAACAAGATTGCAGTGTGTAGGTTTACGCGGGTGTGATATTTATATAAGCGTTTGTTTTAAATTTAATTTTCTACTTTAGTCAGCGGTGTGTAAATGCATGTTTCATCTGCGCTACGTGTTATGTGAGAATGTGTAATCTGCTTACCTATGGTCTGTTGTTAACTGGGGCAAGCAATGGCTTGTTAATTTTAACGCCTCCAAAGCGAAACTTCTATCAGTCACCTGAAAACCTCATCATACCTCCTATCAGCACGGCTTATACTAATCTTCATGAGAATGACTAGTTGCTCCTTCTAGGGCTTATTTTCTCGGCAGACATGAAGTGGGAAGACTATATTGAATTCATTACTAGATTTGCTGCTAAGAAAGTTGGTTTATTGTGTCATGCTAAACAGATTTTCTCTCGTGAATCTATATTATATATTTATAAGTCTGCCATTTGCTTATGCCCTGAAAATTGCTACCACATGGTCGGGTGATCCTGATGTATATCTAAAGATTCTTTATAAAATCCAAAGACGGATCAGCAATATTATTGGTCCTGACCTGGCGTCTCGGCTTCAGTCGCTTTATCACCGCCGTAACGCAGCTTCCTTGTTCCTTTTCTATAAATGCTTTTACCGTAATTGTTCTAATGAGCTCTTCGTTATGGTACCGAGACGCTATGAATTTAAGCGCAGTACTAGAATGGCGGCAAGATCTCACGATTTCCCAATTGAATTTGTTAGATGTAGCCGTAAGTTCTATGCTAACAGTTTCTTTTCTAACATTTCTAGCTTGTGGAAGTTTCTTACAGCTCCATGCTTTCCAGCCAACTTTGATCTTCAAAAATTTAGATGCAATGTCAACCGTTGTCTACCGTCCTCTTGATTACTCTTTTATTGTTCTCAAAAAATAATTCTTAATAATTCTTCTCTTTTTTTCTTATTCTTTTACAGCAACATTTTGTGTCTTAGTGGTTTTGTGAGAAATTGATGGATTTATTTGTTTTTACGGCTTATCAACCTTTTGCAGACCAGAAATTATTTTTAGATGATAAGAATTTTTTTTTGGGGGGGGGTCAATATAATAATAAATTATTGATACATCTCCTACTAATTAACCGTTAGCTGGGGAAGCCGAGGTGTATTCATATCATTCCCAAGGATATTTATGCATAAGTGAATATAACGAACCCGAGCGGAATTGGAACCCGGCTCTCCGATTTCCCGTTCCGAGCCATTACCCATTGCACCAGCCTCACATCCAAGCCTACAACCTCTGGTATTTCCAAGCAGTCATCCTTCTATTTACTGACCTAGCTCGACGTTGCTTTACTTCGGTGAACGTACAAGAACAGGTGTTTTTACGTGATGCAAACTGTAACCTTCCCAACATTTGTTCCAAGTAGCGTGGAATATCAACATCTTCGCGCTAACTGTGCTATCAATTTTAGTTGTTACTGCTGCTGAATGTCTTGAAATGATGTAAAATTGGGACTCGGCCCTCCAATTTCCCATTCAAAACCGTTATCCATTGCACCGCCCGCAGATTCAAGCTTACAGCACCTGGTATTCCCAGACGGTCACCCGTAAAAGAGAGTGAGATTCCAAAGGAAACTCAGGGGTCTTTGGACCGGTCTTCGGTATTCGGACTGGTTCACTGAGGTTTAGGTGGTTGCTTTTCCACGCTGAACAAGTTTACTTGTGGCAAGCGATGCTCAAAGATTTCCAGATCTCACTGGACTCAATCACTGACTTGCCTCTTGCAATAACCAGTCTTTTATATGTTGCGGTACCTCGTATCTTATATAAAAATACAGAGGTACCGAAAACTGGCAGAGCAAATCAGAGAAATATACCAAGCTACAGCACAAGTTGTCTCTTTTGAGATTAGCGAATTCCAGAATATTTCCAGGAATTAACAGTCTTCATGTACTTTTCTCTTATGTTTCCTCAAGCCATTTCTCTCACATGTGGCTTTTTCAGCTGTGCACGTGACAGTGAATTAAAACCATACCATGTGTCGGCCCCAAGCCTTGTGAGTAAAATTCGGTAGACAGAACAATTTAGAATACGTCGATGATTGTGCTAGCAGCGCGAAGTCACCAGTCATCGTGACCGATGGTTTGAACTTGCAGGCCTTGTTCAGACAGTTGATGAAGCCATATAATGCACTCACTTCCAGAAACTGTAACTAAGGTCTGCTCAGCGTATTTGCAGTATAAACCACAAGTGGACTCTGTAGATTTTGAGCAAACAAATATGATCAGATTTCTGCGTTCTTTTTCTCGTGTTTCTTCATATCCACTTTCCACTTGTGTTTTTTCAAGCTAATTATATTCTATTTGTCGCCATTTCATTTTATTTTTACTCAAGAACAACTAACCCATTGAGTTTATTTTTTATTTTTCTACAGTCTAACGGTCCGTGCTATACGTGTGGCCATCTTTTTTTCTTTCGTTTTTTTTTTTTTTTTTCTACTTCACTTTCTTCATTCTTCCTCTTAAGCATTCATTTTATTTCTCGTGATTCAATAATTCACTCATTTCTTGCATTTCGCTTATTTCTCTTGTTTTAATTATGGTTTCTTTATTTATTTGCAACTTTTGCTTTCCCGTTTCTTCCACGCAGTAAAATATTACAAGCCCAGTATCTTATCTGGACCACCCATCGGTTTAATCGACAATCTCTTGGCCTCTTGTTAATAAACGGGTGATAAATAAAAGCCATATTGCGCTTAATAAATACTCATTGTTCTTTGAAAGAGCAAATATGTTGTTATGAGATGAGAAACAAAAATTACTTTCTAGCATTAAGTCTTAGACATAATGCGAGTGAAGGCAATTTAGGGATACTACAACATTATAAACAGTTATTCTTGTGTATATGTTGGCGTATCACTTAATACAGCCCCTCCACCCAATGGTAAAAATTATATCTCAACTACAACAATATTTGAAATGTTCTTCCTTATCAAATAATGGAACTAACACAGTGCCAATAATTGCAGTCAGCATTGTTGCAAGTTGTTAAATACAGATTCTTGAAAGTTATACTTGTTTATACATTAGTTTAACACTTAATACAGCCTCCTGCTAAAAATGATGTCTCAACCACAATAATATTTGAAATGTTCTTCCTTATCAAGTAATGGAACTAACACAGTGCCAATTTAAATAACATGACCTGTATCTGGAAAAATAACTGTTACCTCAAAAGAAGTGTTTATTCAAGAATAAGTAATTGTTCTTAAACTCCAAAATGGAATCGTCCCGGTTATGACGATAAACTACATCCGCGTCCAGGGTAAGACGATAAACTACGTCCAACAGCAAGGCCTCTGATCAGGTGATCAGGAGGTTTTGAGGAGTGTGGAACCACCTCTTAATTGCTGGTGTTCCCATGTCCACCCTGACCCAGGGTGGTAGCACTTGTTAGGGTCCCAACTATGGGCAACCAGTTAACCCGAAACTGAGGTAAAATCATTATGAAAGTGTAAAAATAGTTTTTAATACCAGAAATACTTTGTAAAAAATTTTTACCAAAAATAAATTTAAAAAAACTATTAGCAGCAATATATTTTTGAAAAAAATATTACCAGCAATATATTATTGGAAAAAAATATTACCAACAATACATGTTTTAAAATAATATTACCAGTTATACATTTTTGAGGAAAAACTATTACCAGAAATAGATTTTTGACAAAACAAAATATTACCAGAAAAATTAAGTTTTCGGCATTAAATAACTTATTGAGGTTTAGTTTGGTTTGGTTTGCCGTAAAACACAGCAAACTAAACCAAACTAAACCAAACCAAAATACAAACGGTTGATAAGCTGTATAAAATATCAAATCAAATCCGTAATGCAAAACAATTCTAGTTACAGTTTGGGTGAATAAGCTGTTTGCTTACCAATTGAATATGAAGGAAATGTGACAGAGTGCGAGCTGTAAAGGTCTGAACTGATAGAGCTAAGGAATGTTGAGCGTCTGCACATTTGCCATGAAAACAGCGATAGAGAAGGGGGTTAGCAGAGTGTCGTCTGTGGGAACGATCTTGCATGTTGGTAAATAATTCATCACCAACACGTCCAGGGTTTATTCCGGACGACGTTAATCTAGAGTTGGCTATAGATTAGATATAAATGTTGGATAAATCACGAAAAAATATTTCTTAATTTAATAATTTACACATGCCATAACAAATATTTTTACCTATTAAGATTTCATGGAGTGCGATTTTTCGCCTCCCGTCTGTGTAAACATCTGAGAACATTCCAAAGTTGTCATGAGAAAAATAACGCCACCTATAGTCGCCACTGCAAAGGGAAAAAATCAAATATCTGGTATTGACAATGCAAAGGAGGTAACACCAGTTCAGCAAAAGGTTGCAAAAGTTGCAGTAAAAAATTTGGCTTACAACAAGTAAGATTAGTTGTGGACTTGGCATACTTGTTCGTAAACAAAATATGCGAGCTGGTGATCATCGGATGCTGATATTAGCCGTTTCTTTACAAGGAAACAATTGCCATTCATTGATCGAGAAGCCAGTGCTACTGGTGTTAGTTTTTCATAGCCATGGTCTCATATCAAATATGTTCTTATCTCTAACGGCAATAATAGCCGTTCTTTATAAGGGAATATTTCGCATTCATTGATCGAGAAGCCATTGCTACTGGGGTTAGTTTTTTCATGGGCATCACTCTGGTATCAAATATGATCCTGTCTCTAACGGTAATATTAGCCATTTCTTTATAAGGAAACGTTTGCTATTCATTGATGGAGAAGCCATTGTTACTGGGGTTAGTTTTTTCATGGCCATGGTCTAATACCAAATCTGTTCTCATCTCTAACGGTAATCTTAGACGTTTCTTTATAAGGAAACATTTCCCATTGATTGATCGAGTCACCAGTGCTACTCGGATTAGATTTTTCATGGGCATCAGTCTGGTAGCAAATATGATTCTGTTTCTAACGGTAATATAAGTCGTTTCTTTATAAGGAAACATTTGTCATTCATTGATCGAGAAGCCATTACTACTGGAATTAGTTTTTTCATGGTCATGGTCTCATATCAAATCTGTTCTTATCTCTAACGGTAATATTAACCGTTTCTTTATAAGGAAACATTTGTCATTCATTGATGGAGAAGCCGTTGCTACTGGGGTTAGTTTTTTCATGTCCTTGGTCTGATATCAAATCTATTCTTATCTCTATCGGTAATATTAACCGTTTCTTCATAGGGAAACATTTGCCATTTATTGATGGAGTAGCCATTGCTACTGGGGTAAGTTTTTTCATGGCCATGGTCTGATATCAAATCTGTTCCTATCTCTAACGTTAATATTACTCGATTGCTGATAAGAAAATATTTTCCATTGATTGATCGAGAAGCCGTTGCTACTGGATTAAGGACGCACCTCACTAAGATCTATATGCTTCATCCCCTGGGAGTTATGTTTAATTATTGTCATGAAAAAGATGTATACAGACGACAATTTAGATATTTTGGCTCCCAACATAGTCTATGAAAGACTCTATATGAAGGTGACCCAATTCATATGCTCCTTTTTTTACAGTAATATCGTGTTTTTTGTGTTTTTTTTTTGTTTTTTTTTTTGCAAGCGGTTCATGCTTTGAGATATTCTAACGTATTTGTTTGTTTGTTTTTCTTATGCTTTATTTGTTTTGTTTTGTTTCTTTACTTCTTTTTTATTTTCATTCTGCTTAATTTCTTATTGTTTTTCTTTGTTGAGTTATTCGTTTCATTTTGTTCCATTCTCTTCTTGGTGATGTTTTTTTTTTCTTTTTCCCGCGTTTTGGCAAGACAGAGCTGTTCTCGTCTGTCAATTTTCAAGGCAAAAGAGGAAAGCAGATTTTGCATTTTTCACTTCTTTTTGTTTCTTTTTTGTGACTCTTAGACGCCATCTTCATTTGATCAGTTGACATTTATCGCAGCCATACAATAACACGTGGACTTAGATAAGAATTACGACCATTTTTTTCTAAACCACGCACATCTTTTTCAGTTATATACTTCTTCATAATGAATCAAATATATATACATATATATATATATATGTACGTGTGTGTGTAGAGAGTAATTATAAATATATATACATGTGTGCGTGTAATTATAAATATATATATATATATATATATATATATATATATATATATATATATATATAAATATATATATATATATATATATATTTCCATAAATACATAAATATATATAATTATATATATATATATATATATATATATATATATATATATATATGTACATATATGTAAGTATACAAGTTGTAAATAAATAAATATCCTCATTATTTAATCCACAACGCTAAAAGAAAGACATACAAAATATGCAACTACAAAACAGTCTTCAATATCAACAACAATAAAAATAAACTCGGCATACAAGGGTTGGAGAAAATAATTGGGACAGGTTCAAATTCCACTCCTATTTTCAAAAACCTATTATATTAAGGACTTTAACTAAAACTTCGTAATTGCAGGTTATATCTATTGTAAATACGTTTATTTATCTCATTTACTGTCTTTGTCTTATTTATTTTTAGAATTTAGAATTTAAGCTAAATGCGTGACCACTCCGAGTTCGAAAAAGGGCAAATTCTTGAAGCTCGCATGGCAGGAGACTCGATCACTAAGGTTGCTGAACTGTTTGTTTTTCAAGAGCTACCATATCAAGAACTATGACGAAATCCGAGAAACAGGGCAAAACCTCTAGCAACCGTAGCAATTCGGGCCAGACTTGCCAACTTACTGACAGGAGCCGACGTGCATTGAAACACAATGTGACAAAACATCATCGAAGTGACTGCTGAGTTGAATAATCATCTGAATAGTCCAGTTTCTACTAAAACTGTTCGTCGTGAGCTCCATATGGCTACATACGATAGAAGAGCCGCTGTAAGGAAACCTCTTCCCTCCACACGCAACATTCAGAAGAGGTTGAAGTTGTGCAGAGATCACAATGCCTGGTCTGCAGACCAATGGAAGCAAGTCATATTCTCAGACCAGTCCAGTTTTTCTCTTTTCCCAACTTCAGGGCGAGTTTATGTGTGGAGGCAGCCCAAAGAAGCTTACAACCCTGACTGCCTTCTTCCAACAGTGAAGCATGGAGGTGGATCAGTGATAGTTTGGGCCGCCATATCATGGAAATGCCTCATGTTTAAAACAAAAAAACGTAGGTATGAACACAAAAAGTAATTTATACACAATTTATCAAATACATAGAAATAATTAAATAAGAATTAAAAGTGGCTAATGTTGTAAGACGCGGTATATTCTTTATTGTTTGAATCTGTTTGTTTATATTTGGGTTTATCGATTTCATTTTTCGATACTTGACTTTTCACCCCAAACTGTATAGCTTCTACCCAACGACTGCTTCTTTATAGAACACACTCCCAAAAACAATCTTAACCTCTTCAAGTCCAAGGTCAACCGCTACTAATCCTACATATCCTCATAATCTGTACTTACTTCTCCCTTCTAGGTCCATACAACAACCTCATTTAGTGAGTCCCTGGGTCTCTTGAGCCTTTTACTCGGTGAATATTTAATTAAAACAATTATCTAAAGTTATTTTTTTCATCCCTCTTGATTGATTCATTATTTACGGCTTATCAACCTTGTGCAAATTATTTAAAGCCAGAAATTTTTTTATAAAAAAGATTTTTTTGAGATTATAATGATTTATTAATATAAGTACTACTAATTAACCCATAATTGGGGGGAAGAAGTGAAATTACAGCTTCCAAAAGAGAAAGTTGCGGATAAATAAATATAACGAACCCAACTGGAATTGGAACTCTGTTCTTCGATTAACAATTTGGATCCGTTATCCATTACACCACCCACACATCCAAGCTTACAGTACCTGGTATTCCCAAGCCGTCACCCATCCAGGCTTGACGCTGCTTAACTTTGGTGGTCATATGAGAACCGGTGTTTCAATGTTACATGACGGTAGGTCGATCCATCTCTACTAGAACCCTTAATGGATCCATGAGTGGTATCCATGCTTAAAGCAGTATTAGGTTGGTGCAAAATAATGACTAATAATGTCGTTTTTGAACGTATTTTTTAACGTCAAAAACGACATCATTACGTCATTATTTTTGCACCAACCCTATATATATTGTCCATCTCAATCTTTTTTGCAGGTTATTTAAAGCCAGAAGACCAGATACAAGTCCTACTAATTAACACATAGCTGGAGGAGAAGTGCTGGATTCAAACCTTTCTCAAGGTTATTTGCGCGTAAGTGAATATAAGCGAAACCGGATTGAACTGCTCTCTGATTTCCAATTCCGAGACGATATCCATTACACCACCCGCACATCCATGCTTGCAGCCCTTGGTATCCATCCCGCACATCTACAACCAGTCTCGGCGTTAAATTCGGAATCTGTGATGTTTCAGTAGGCCGTGCTGATCCAAAGAATCATTAATGGATCTATGAGTAGCATGAAAACATTTGAATCCTGAAATACTTCTATAGATTTGTATGTTAATTTGGAAAGGTTAATATACTAACGAGTTATAATCCATGCAGTAAAAAATAACGGTATTTTAAATGAATATTTCTCAGTTAGTATTGGGTATTCTGCTCTTTCAAGGCGTCTGCTTTCTTCCGGCTTCATTAACACATGAGAAGAATTCACAATAAAGACATTGTCGCCTGGAAGCTTTGGTACAAAGGAAAAAACGTTCTAGTTGGAGAGGCTATCATCAAGCAAGTATATAAATTTAAATATTTTGCAAGTGTTTTAACAGAGAATGGGAAACATGGCACTGAAATGTGGCTTCAGATTCAGATGTGATATTTTTTTCTAAACCAAGCTTACTTTCGGATGTTTTACCAGGTTATTCTCTCGCCTTAATCAAGAAAGGAGAGCGAGGAAAAAGGATTAGTTATCAACTGCAAGAAGACAAGTGAAAAATCCAAAGATTCCAGTTACAAATTGGAAATGTCATTATCAAGGAGGTACAGAAGTGCAAATTTCTGGGAAATGTTTTACCAGAGGATCAAAAATGTGACACCGTAATCCAAACACTATTTGGATTAGAAAAAGATAAATTCCAGGAGTTAAGCAAAATACTAAGAAGCAGGAAAATTTCATGAGAAACAAAGAAAATAGTACTGGATTGCTATGGGATATCCATACTTCTATAAGGCAGTGAATGCTGAGAAATCGCCCCACAGATGAAAGGAAAACGGGAATAAACAGAAATGTCGTTCTACAGGAGGATATTGAGAATTTCATGGACGGGGCAACGAAGACGTTTTACAAAAATGTTAATAAAAAACACTTATTCTCGGAAGCAGAATGAGACGGCTGAAATTTCATTTCGATGGATAATTAGAAAATTATGTGCAGTGTCCTTTCAGGACGATCATGGCTCTCCACAATTTCTTATCTTTTTTAGCTCTTAACAAATTTTGCCTTTTTTTATCTCACTTAGATTTTATTCCGCCATCCATTTAATTGAGCTCGCTAGATGCGGTGTTCTCTTTGGCCCTTTTGCCTTCAACCCGTTCAGTGAGTGTCAAATTTTCCGAGGCCTCTTTCCTCAATATCTGCCCTAGAAATTTAAAACTAACTCTTCCTGGTGTTAAACATATGTACCCTTTTTATTCTCATTTTCTCTAAACCTTCCATGTTGCTAACATGTTCCGTCCACGGTATTCTCAGCATCCTTCTGTAGAACCACATTTCTATTGCTTTACGTCTCTTCTTCATCTGAGAGAAGAGTGTCCAGTATTCACTGTCGGATAAGAGGACTGATAACACGTAACAGTTCAGTACCCTTTCCTTTCTAACTGTTTTTATCGGCCTCTTCATAAATTCCTTAGCTTTTGAAATGCATCATGCGTTACTCCAATCAGCCTTCGGATTTCAGTGTCACACTTTCCGCGTTCTGTTAAAACACTTCCCAGGTATTTAAATTGTTGTACTTAAATATAAAGAACTACGCATTAAACCAGTGAATTTGGAAGATAATCTCAATGGTAATGCTCTACGTCAAATATATAATATATATAATTCATAATATACAGGTAATGATCCGTTGGTATATAATCCAAGTGAATCCTAATAATACTAAATATTAAAAATGATCCCCAAAGAGAGCTCTATATAATCATTATAACAGGGCAAATATAAATATATTACATAGAATAGAAGTAGCTATTCAAATATAGTAATTTTTCATTTCTGTTCTATGTAATTTATTTATATATTAATTTATAATATATATTATATATAATATATATCCCTCCCTATGGTGCGTACTTCGGAAGATGGAAAAAATTGTAGCTGACGAAAGGTACACAAGTCGATACCTGATCGGTATCGGCTGGGTCACCGTAAAAATGGGGTATGATGTTGAAAGACCCGAAACCCCTAATAAACCTCGGCTAGAAACATTACTGATGATGTGTACTAAAGCATCCAATAGATGTCTTTTACGAAAAGGAACTCTAAAGAATTCAGTGACGTCTAGGAAAAGACTGGATGACGACCAGAGAACAGTTTTGGTGACAACTAGAGAGACAGTTGACAGCACGGAAAGACGGCAGTTTGGACAAGCTGGGTTAGTACTCCTACTTGCATCTTCCACTAGGAAGAAACCATTGTTGGCTACGAGTTTTACAGCAAATACATAACCTCAGGGGATCTCGAGAGGAGGAGGAGGGAGAATGAGATCTCCATCAAGACGGATGAAGGGCTTTCGACCAAGGATTACACCTCGATTTAGAAAGTGAAATGAATCTGCGGAAAGGAATGCAAGAACCCGCTTGGTCTTAAAATCCACCAGACCAGGATGAAATGTTTGAAGAGAGGGGCAGTCACAACGCACAGGTAATTTCCCTGGTGAGACGGAGGAGGAGAATGAGAATAGCCAGGATACACACCACAGAGCCAAGACCTTCCGCGGGCCGGTCTCTCGAAATCCAGAGTTGGTTGGTTGTTTTGTTTTATGGCATATCAATCTCAGTGGGTCATTTAATGCCAACAAAATTTTTTAAATAGATTCATAGCGATAGTTTGGTTTAAAAAAAGGCGTGTATGTATACGTATACATATTTGAACAATTTTTCAATTACTCATAATTTTGAGTACAATCCAACTTCTTTTAGGAAATTTACAATCATGGATGGTTTAATTTTGTAAAAAAAATTATTAAATTATTCACTTGGTAATATTTTGTTCGCATTAGATCAAAATCTACACACTCTAGCAGTATATGTTTGACTGTAAATTTCTCTTGGCATTTAGTGTATATTGGGGATTCTATGCCCTCTTGTAAATAGTGGTGGGTAATATAGGTGTGACCTATGTGAAGGCGGGTCAGCACGACCTGTTCTCTCCTATTTTTATATTCTAAGTTCCATTCTCCAATAATGGGTTTAATGTTTTGGAGTTTGTTATTAATGAATGTATTCCAATGATGTTGCCATTTTTTAATGATAATTTTCTTTACAACCGTCTTATAATCGAAATATGGAACCTTTGTGTTTGTTATTGCATCCTTCATGGCTATTTTGACTCCGAATCCACCTTGTCATTTCCCGGTATCCCAAGATGGCTTGAGATCCAACAAAAGATTATTTCTTTATTTTTAGACAAGTTGTACATTCTGTTTAGTACTTGTATAGTTAAAGGGTCACTAACATTTTTATTTTTTAATGCAGTAAGTGCAGATAAAGAGTCTGTGAAAATTATGAATTTATTGTGGGGCGTTGTGGTTATTATGCCAAGTGCAAACAATTGCTATTAATTTAGTATTCGAAATCCATAGAGAGTGACTAAAAAGCGGAATAAATGGCCCACTGCCCACCAGTATGAAGAATGGCAACAGTTCGATCAAGATGTGAGTGATATTTTTAAGAACAATATCGAAAGGGGACACAGATAGTAGATTATATACAATGACGACTATTATCATTAGTTACACATCAGAGAGATTCGATATAGTTCAAATGAAACACACGAAAGAACACAAAAATAACGGTCGGGAAAAGAAAATTCATCAGTTGAGACGAGCTAAGATCTCTAAAGAGACAATACAAACAAGCAAATAAGGTGGAAAGAAAACACCTCTTTCGGAACTACAGCGTACATTGCTGGTGAACCAGAAGTTATCCTGGATTGGATTATTAAATGCCAAGAGGAGTTGCAGTGTGTGATTGGGAAGATGGAGAAAATTATATCTAACGGATAATACACAAGTCGATACCCGATCACTATCGGATGAGTCACCGCGAAGAGGCGGTATGATGTGGAAAGATCCGAAACTCCTATTAAACATCTACGAGAAACATCACTGATGATGTCTACCAAAGCTTCCAATAGAATTATTTTACGAAATGAAACTTTGAATAATTCAGTGCCTTCTGGGGATAGTCTAGATGACGATCAGATAACAGTTTTGGTGACAACTGGACAGTTGACAGCTCGGAAAGACGGGTTTGGCCATCCAATAGATGCATTTTACACCCGGATTACGAAAATGAAATGCATCTTTGGGACGGAATGTAAGAACTCGCGTTGTCTTAAAATCTACCAGACCAGGATGGAACGTTTAGAGAGAGAGACAGACAGACACAAAGCACAAATAATGTCCCTGGTGAGACAGATGAGGAGCATGGCCAGGATACACACCACAGAGCCGAGTCACCTCTATGTGCCGCTCTCTAGAAATCCATAGAGAGTGACCAAAAAGCGGATTAAATGGCCCACTGCCCACCAGTATGAAGAATGGCAACAATTCGACCAAGATGTGAGTGATATTTTAAGAACGATACCGAAAGGGGACACAGATAGTAGATTATATACAATGACGATTATTATCATTATTTACGCGTCAGAGAGATTCGGTTATTTTCAAAAGGAACACAAGAAAGGACACAGAAATAACCGTTGGGAAAAGAAAATTCACCAGTTAAGACACGAGCTAAAAACTCTAAAGAGACAATACAAACAAGCAAATGAGATGGGAAAAGTGCCTATTTCGGAACTCCGAGATATATTAAGGAAAAAAAATTCTTCGTAGAACAGAAAGTCACAAAAAACGTTCAAAGAAGAGGGTTAGGAAAAGATCTGCCTTTGTTTCAAATTCTTTTGGTTTTACGAAGAGATTACTCGAAGATAAGAAAAATGGTAATCTTGAGTTTACGACGGAAGAAATAAATTCTTTCCTACGAGAAACACTCAGCGGCCAAGAGAGAGGAAATAATCTAGGCGAAAACGACACAATAGTGCACTCTGAACCGCCAGAAACAGCTTTCTACTTGAAGGCACCGACCTTGAAAGAATTAAAGGTCATATCGGCAGCTAGATCAGCTTCAGCCCCAGGACCCATCAGTGTTCCCTATATTGTCTATAAGAGATGTCCGAATATTCAATTACATCGCAGTATGGATTCCTAAAGAAGAAAATTTAAAAGGAACTGAACAGTTTAGAATGATTTCTTTGCTGGACACTGAGAACAAAATCTTTTCCAGCATCTTGTCCCAACGACTTCGGCATTATCTAGGTACCAACAATTACATAGACAATTCAGTACAGAAGAGAGGGATTGCCGGCATCTCAGGTTATCTGGGGCATATTGGCGTGACAACGCAGTTCCTAAGAGAAGCAAAAAAGGAAAAGGGGATCTCGTCGTACTGTGCCTGGACCTAGCTAATTCACATGGATCCGTTCCACACAAATTGGTCGAGGAAGCTCTCAAAAGATACCATGTCCCTATTTGTGTAAGGAATCTCATACAAGATTATTATAATGATTTTAACATAAAAACAACCACTGATTTGATATCTTCCGATTGGCATTGAAAGAAGAATTATAACTGGATGCTCTATCTCAATAATATTTACTTTAACAATGAACATGTTAGTAAAAATCAGCAGAAGTTCAGTGATGAGAAACGGAGTACGACAACTCCAAATTCGTGTATATATGGATGACCTGACAGTGACTACATCCATCGTCCCTGGATGTCGGTCAATATTGCAAGGTTTAAAAAAGATAATGACGAGGACCAGAAGGAATTTTAAACCAACAAAATCGAGGTCATTAGTACTGAAGAGAGGGATTGTGATAGAAAAGTTCTGTTTCAAAATTGCAGGAAATATTATCCAGTCATTAAAAGAAAAAACAGTCAAGTGTCCGAGAAAATTTTTCAATGCTAATTTAAAAGGTACTGATGCTACCCAGAAATGTTTTTCAGACCTCGAAGCAATGTTGAATAAAGTGGAGTAATCAGGTCTACCAAGCCGTTTTTAGTCATGGATATACCGACATACCATTCTACCCAAAATTTTGTGGCCACTGATCTTATATGAAATGGCATTGACAACAGTTAAGAAGATGGAGCAAAAAGGTGAGCGGATATTTGAGAAAATGGCTCGGCTTACCGAAGAGTTTATGCAGTGCACCTCTGTATGGAGATTATAACGTATTGCAGCTTCCCTTCAGAGGATTAGTGGAAGAGCTTAAAGTGGAGAAGATGAGGGAAGCAATTCTATATAGGGATTCAAAAGATCCTAAAGTTGCAGAATCTGGTCTTGAGACAGAAAACGCTAGTATGAAAGCTAGCAGTGGGCAGATCAAGCCTAAGTTACTGAGGGAGGGGAAAAAAGGAAAGATCATAAACACTATCTTCAATACGAAGTGAGAGTGGGTGTGGAGAAAATTAGATCAAGTAAAATGGTGGCTTTAGGTCAACAGGGGGACTTCGACGAGATGGGGAAATGTGGAAAATAGGGAGATTTCCAGGAAAGAGCTCTGGTACATCAATTACAGTAATAAAAGTAATTCCTTGTGTAGACAGTGTATGATACACTGCTCAGTCCGGCAAAACTCCACACACGTGGGGAAAGAGTGTGTCTCCAATTTGTTCATTGTGCCAGAAGAGAGGATCCAATCAACAGTTGCCCCAATGCACTTACCGAGGAGTGGGGGTATCAGAGGCGCCATGAAAAAGTTTTAGAAGTCCTTGCAATAATAGTATTCGGATTTTTCACATTTTTCTTCTTCTTTCTCTTCACCTTCGTATTCTCATATATTTCTTCTTCCCTCTATTCACCTTCAACTTTGGATTCTCTCTATTTTTCTTCTGTCTCTTCACCCTCTTCTAAATCGGAGTTTCCTTATTTTTTTTTCTTCTTTCTCTTCACCTTCTTCTACGTCGGATCCCTCTTATTTTTACTTCTTCTTTCTCTTCACCTTCGTATTCTCATATATTTCATCTTGCTCTTCATCTTCTTCTACCTCGGATTCTCCCTATACTTTTTTTTCTCCCTTTTCACGTTCTTCTACCTCGGATTCCTCTTATTTTTCTTCTTCTTTCACTTCACCTTCGTATTCTCATATATTTCTTCTTCTCTCTATTCACCTTCTTCTACCTCGGATTCTCCCTATATTTCTTCTTCTTTTTCTTCACCTTCAACTTTGTATTCTCTCTAGTTTTCTTCTTCTGTCTCTTCACCTTCTTCTACATTGGAGTTTCCATATTTTTCTTCTTCTTGCACTTCACTTTCTTCTCCTACTTCTTTTTCTTCTTCTTCGGATTTTCTTCATTGTTTCTTTCTTCCTTTTCAACTTCTTCCACTTCGGATTCTTCTTATTTTTCATTTTTTCGCACTTCACCCTCGTCTACTACTGATTCACCCTATTCTTGATGTTCACCTTCTTCTACATCGAATTTTCCTTATTTTTCTTCTTCTTTCTCTTCATCTTTTTCTACTTCAGATTCTCCTTATTTCTCTTACTCATGTCATTCATCTTCTTCGTCTTCTCCATATTTTCCTTCCTTTTTTTTTCACCTTCTACATCGGATTTCCCTTCTTTTTTTCTTCTTCTTATACTTCACCTTCTCGTTCTTTCCGTTTGTCTCTTCCTTGGTGTTTACTTTCTTTTCTTGTTTTTTTTTTCTTTATTTTTCTCTTCCTTATTGTTCACCATTTTTTCTTCTTTTTTTTTCTTTTTATCTGTGTTTTTCTTCTTCCTCTTTTACTTATTTTTCTTTTCTTTAATATTCATTTTCTTCTCCTTTTTCTCCTCTGTACTCTTTCCCTTGCTGGTCAGCTTCTTCTCGTTGTTTTTCTTTCAATTCTGGTTTGTTTTCTTCTTCGTTTCCTTCATATTCCACATATTCATCATTACCTTTATGTTCATTATCTTTTTCTCCTTATTCTTTCCTTCGTTTTCGCCTTCTTCTTATTCTTCTTCTACTTATTTACTTTGCTTCCCAACTTCTTGTTCTCTTTATATTTTCCTTAGTGTTCTCCTTATTATTATTATTATTATTATTATTCACCTTCTTTCGCTTTTCCTTCGTGTTTGCCTCCATCTTTTTTCGTTACTTTTCTTATCCTTGCTTATTCTTTTTGTTCTCCATCTTTTTTTTTCTTTTCCTTACTGTTCACCCTCTTTCCTAGTTGTTCTATTTTTCTTTTCCTTGGTCGATACCTTATTCATCTTCGTGTTCTCCTTGTGTTTATTTTCCATGCTATTCATCTTATTTTTATTATATTTACATTTATTTCCCTTACATTTACTTTCTTCTACTTCTTGTTCATCCATTTTTTTCTTTTCTTTTCGGTTCATCTACTTCTTGTTCTGAGTCTCTTCCTTTTCCTTGCAATTCAATACTATTTCTTCTTCTACTTCTACATTTCTTTCGTTTTCACCATCTTTTATTACTTTTTCTTTTGTTTTCATTGATGTTCTTCGTGCTTCTTCTTCTACATGTTTTATTCTACGTGTTCACCGTCGGATTATTATTCTCCTTCTTATTTTCCTTGGTGTTCAACTTCTTCATCATTTTCTTCTTCTTTCTTTTACTACTTTTTCGTTTTCTTCTTCATCGCCTTCTTCTTTTCCTTGCTGTTTACCTTCTTCTTCTTCTTCGCCTTCTTCTTTTCCTTGCTGTTTACCTTCTTCTTCTTCGCTTTCTTCTTTTCTTTGGTGTTTAGCTTCTTCTTCTTCACCTACTTCCTTTTTTTTTTTTTTTGTGTTTACCCTCTTCTTCGCCTTCTTCTTTTCCTTGGTGTTTACCTTCTTCTTCTTCGCCTTCTTCTTTTCCTTGCTCTTTACCTTCTTCTTCTTCGCCTTCTTCTTCTTCTTCTTCTTCGCCTTGTTCTTTTCCTTGGTGTTTACCTTCTTCTTCTTCTTCTTCTTCTTCTTCTTCTTCTTCTTCCCTTGTTCTTTTCCTTGCTCTTTACCTTCTTCTTCTTCTTCTTCTTCTTCTTCTTCTTCTTCTTCGCCTTGTTCTTTTCCTTGGTCTTTACCTTCTTCTTCTTCGCCTCCTTCTTTTCCTTGGTGTTTATATTCTTCTTCTTCTTCTTCTTTTTTTTTTTTTTGCTTGCTGTCTACTTACCTCAACTTCATTTTCATTTCCTTTGTTGTTCAGCTTCTTGTAATCTTTCTTATTTGTTCCTTTTTTTGCTTCTTCTTCCACATTTTATACTCCTTAGTTTTTTTTTTCGTTTGTATTCGCCTTATTTTTATTATTATTCTTTTCATTTGTCATCCCTTCTCCTAACTCTTGTCCTTCTTATTTTATTTTTTATTATTGTTAACCATTTTTCTCTGGTGTTCATCTCCTTTTTCTTCTTCTCCTTATTTTTCTTATCTTTAGTGTTCATCTTCTTTTTCTTGTACTTACTTTTCTTTTCCACTATGTACACTTTTTCTTCTTTTACTTATTTTTATTTTCCTTGGTGTTCACCTTAATCTTTTTCATCATCATAATCTCCTCCTCCTCCTCCTCCTCCTCCGTCTTTTCTTTTCCTTACTTTTTCCATCTTCTCTATTTATTTTTGCGCATGTGGGTTCTTTTTTTTTTCCTTGGTATTCACCTTCTTATTATTCGCTTTAGTTTTTATTGGGGGTTTGCCTTCTTCTTCTTCTTCTTCTTCTTCTTCTTCTTCTTCTTTCTACTCACCTTTTCCGTCTGTTTCCTTTCCTTGATGTTCAACACCATCTCATTTATTATTCTTCTTTACATTCTACTCATTATGATTTTTCTCCTCGTTGTTTTTTCTTCTTGATTTCTTTCTTGATTCCCCACTTCTTCTTGTTTTTCATATTTTACTTTTTTGCCTCCTTGTTCATCATCTTTTTGTTTTTCTCCTCCTACTTCTTCTTCTTCTTGTTTTTCTCCTCCTACTTCTTCTTCCTCTTCTTATTTTCTCCTCCTACTTCTTCTTCTTCTTGTTTTTCTCCTCCTACTTCTTCTTCTTCTTGTTTTTCTCCTACTATTACTTCTTTTTCTTCTTCTTGTTTTTCTCCTCCTACTTCTTCTTCCTCTTCTTATTTTCTCCTCCTACTTCTTCTTCTTCTTCTTGTTTTTCTCCTCCTACTTCTTCTTCTTCTTGTTTTTCTCCTCCTACTTCTTCTTCCTCTTCTTGTTTTTCTCCTCCTACTTCTTCTTCTTGTTTTTCTCCTCCCACTTCTTCTTCCTCTTCTTGTTTTTCTCCTCCTACTTCTTCTTCTTGTTTTTCTCCTCCTACTTCTTCTTGTTTTTCTCCTCCTACTTCTTCTTATTCTTGTTTTTCTCCTAGTTCATTTCTAGTTTTTCTCCTAGTGCTACTTCTTTATTAGCTACTTCTTTTTCTTTTTCATACTGATTTCCTCATACCTTTTTTTTCTTTTCCCTCTTCTTTTCCCTACTCCTTCTCTTCTACATTCCCTTTCGAGTTTCCTCAACGTGAACTTCTCGAAAGTCTTTTCATAATCACTTTGTTTCTTTGTTTTGTTTTTCTTACTCATTTATTTCTTTATTGATTGATGAAGGAAGGAATTCGAACATCCGCCTAATTTCTCTACCGTCGGGAATCTACCATTATTAACTGGAGTTACAACAACTTCAAGTGATCTTTACAGAAGTGTGATTCTAGCGTCTTTGATGTTACGGCACGCATCGACATCTTTCAAACAGACAACCAATGCATAAACTGGCTTCCAAAGCGTGTCTTCCATAGCACTACAAACCCGTAAGTATTTTTAAAAGAGAAAAACACTCGTCTCATCCTACCCTAAGCATTAATTCTCGTAAGCTTCTGTATAGCTGACAGTGACGCTTCTCTTTTCATATTTTAATAAGTGTAAAATATTTTGGGCGTCTAATGAACCCTCCCCAGCCCTATTTTGTTCGTCCGGTTGAAAAGCCGCACGTTTGCCGCCAAATGATGAATTAGTAAAGATGATAGTGAAAGGAAGATCTGGGAGACAGATGCTGTTTTTCAATATGTATCTTCATCGCGGGAGGAGACGGGTAGAAAGAGAGAAAAAAAAGGAGAAAGATTATTGATACAAGGCTTGTCAGAACAAGAAAAAACATAATTGCTAACAAAATGTTAGCGTTGGCATCAGAAGGCCGTCGCCACGGTAATATATTTGAAAGGTGCTTGCTTTTCATAATCTCGACGAACACGAATAAAGCTAAGCTCGCTCGACAAGCCGACTGATAACAGAATGTTTGCCACTTCCCTCTACAAACCTCGAGACATTCTTGGAGAAAGTAGTAGTTAGTTTGACTTTTCACATTTGCTTTTTTTGTTTCTTCTACTTTTTTCTGTATTTTTATTTTTTTAACCTATCAAAGGCACTGTCATTTCCATTGTGTTTTAGTTTCAAATATGTCCATTTTTTTTTTCTTTGACATTTTTAAATGCTATGTAATATCATTTTTAAATGCTTTGTAATATCATTTTAAATCATATGTAATATCATTTTTAAATGCTGTGTGATGTCATTTTTAAATGCTGTGTAATGTCATTTTTAAAAGCTAATTATATCATTTTAAATGCTATGTAATATCATTTTTAAATGCTAATGATATCATTTTAAAGTCTATGAAATATCATTTTTAAATGCTATGTAATATTTAAAATGCTATGTAATACTTTAAATGCTAATGTTATCATTTTAAATGCTATGTAATATCATTTTAAATGCTACGTAATATCATTTTAAATGCTACGTAATATCATTTTAAATGCTATGTAATATCATTTTTAAATGCTATGTAATATTTTAAATACTATGTAATATCATTTTTAAATGCTATGTATCATTCTGCTTATATTGAAAGTGAATGCTGAACAGTCTCTTC
The DNA here is from genome assembly GCA_903632075.3 of Acanthosepion pharaonis. NCBI lineage: Eukaryota > Metazoa > Mollusca > Cephalopoda > Sepiida > Sepiidae > Acanthosepion > Acanthosepion pharaonis. Next base: position 1,042,436 of record CAHIKZ030004414.1, on the reverse strand, counting down.
ACAGATGAAGAGAAGGTAACAGAGATGTGGTTCTACAGAAGGATGCTGTAAGTACAATGGACAGTGCAACGATAATTTTTTAAGGAAAAATGAAAACAAAAATTTCACTTACACTTAGAATCACAAAACAACGGTTGAAATTTCTAGGACATGTAATGAGGAAAGAAGGCTTGGAAAAATTTATACTCACAGGACACATCGTAGTTAAAAGGAACGGGAGAAAACAGTTATCTAAATAACGAGCTTTATAAATTTATGATAGAACATGGATTGGAGGGTACTAAAAAATAGACAAAAGAATCTCAACCTCACTGAAAGCGAAGGAATATGAATGGCGACAGTTTGGCTAAATTTAAAGACTGCATGATTTATTAACACGTCAAAGAGTTTTCTCTGTCATTTTACTGCATTCATATTTAATTCTTTATTTAAGTTCCTCAATATTTCTTAGGCGCGTCTGATAAACATCTGATTTCAAATGGCCACACAGAAAAAAAATCCAATGGTATGAGGTCTGGTACCTCGGTGGACACTAAACAGGACCTCTTCGACCTACCCATTAACGCCTCATTTATACATATGTCTTGAGAAAGAGATGAATCCATCTCTTTTCTCTTCTCCATCCTCCACCAATGGGTTAATTAGCAGGACAGAAAAGCCAATTTTGAATTCAAAACCTGAGGAGGGAGATTGGAGACCTTATGGCACATTATATGCACCAATTCTCTGTATTTAGTTCTTCCAGAAAGTGTCCCTGGTTGTTCACGTGACTTCACCATTATAATCAAATCATATGTATTGCAAGTCTGACTGTTCATTTCTAAGAGCTGGACCCTCTTGCGTCGAAGATGAATGGAGAGTCCATTATATATACTAAGAATACATGCACACATTTGTTATTACTAGGATGAATTCTATCTCTCTTATTTTAGCTGATATCGATCAGTAGTTCTACTGATCGATATGGACAAATAGGGCATTAAGAGTAATAAATAAATTAAATGTTCACTTATCATGTCCCTGCTCAGATTGCTTCCAATCGTCCGGAGACTTGATCGCAAACTTCTACAAATTAAATATTTTAAATCTAGGCAAAGAAATTTCTTTTGTTATTTTTCTTTGCATTTTGGAAAATACTTCGCAATATCTAAGTCACATTTTTTTTTTTTTTTATGATTTTCAGAATTCTGTATACGACTTTATAATCTGGGCATTTTTATTTTCCTGTTTTCTTCGTGATTTCTTCCATCACTTACGGGGAATTGAAGTGAGCCCCATATAAGATTCCCACGTGGTGGATACTGACGTTGTAATAAATAAAGAATAAAATGCAACTAACCTCTTATTTATTATACAAGCTGTACTAAACAATATTACAAATAAGTCCTTGCAAACTTAATGGTGTCTGCGACCAAACTTATCTGCTGAAGAAGAGTCGATATTTTCGCCATCTCCTTTACTCTATGGTGATAACAATTTAGAGCAGGCTGGTTCTGCAAGTGGTCAATTCGTAGGTCTTAGTGAGTGTTTTTCAAAAAAAAAAGGTAGAAAAGCACGCCAATCAGCAACTGTAAGCTGATTGGCTAACCTTAAACTGTCAAGGGCAGATAATCATATCTCTTATTTCTCATACTCTAGATTATCTCCCTTTATTGTTTTATTTCATAATATTCAAACAAATTTACATTTCGTATCGCATTTCGTATGTGAATCCTAGATTGGCGGGAAGTCAGGATTCATCACACACATACACATAAAACCATAATCAGGCAAAAAAAAAACAACTAAATATTTCCAAATGTGGGGATAAAAAAGTTCTTTAAGTAAAAAAAGTATTTATATCTCAATTAACCACACATTAATTCTAAAGAGAATATATCTTCATATAACTAAGTGTTATGGTAAATTACCCCCGCACGCATGGACTCTCTCAGCTATAAATAGGATCAGGTACTGCCCTTTGGAGAGAAAAGTATCCAGCAGTCAGCTCTGACAGTCGGTCCCAACATTCTTGCTGTAACACTCTCGTTTGTATATGTTTGTATTACTGTTTCTATTAATATATCAAAACTCAATTCCTTTCTTTATATGTTTATTTCTGGCCCTAACAAGACCACAACACTAAGTTAGATATTGTCAATCTTCATATTTTTTTTTCATTCACTCGTTCTCTAGTAATATTTCATTGGTTAAATTTCTTTTATTTGCTCTTTTATTAATACTCGTGAAGAAATTTAGGTCTCAAAATTTAACCGTCTTATCTACTCGACCTAGAAAATGCCAACTGCTTCCATTGCAAAAGACTCATACTAGAAAAGAGGACACTTATTGGGTGGATGCTATTGAACTCGGGTATTAACAACCAATGTTTTTTTTCTATAGACTCACATACAAACACGACTAATGTTTACCTATAATCTCAAGTATAAAACTGATGAATGTTTACCTATAGTCTCAAGTATAAAACTAATGAATGTTTACTTATAGTCTCAAGTATAAAACCATGATGGTTTACCTAAAAGTATAAAACTGATGAATGTTTACTTATAGTCTCAACTATAAAACCGATGAATGTTTACCTATAGTCTCAAGTATAAAACTGATGAATGTTTACTTATAGTCTAAAGTATAAAAGTGATGAATGTTTACTTATAGTCTCAAGTATAAAACAGATGAATGTTTACTTATAGTCTCAAGTATAAAACTGATGAATGTTTACCTACAAACTAAAGTATAAGCACCACTCATTATTTACACAATTTACATTTTAACTATCGTTTTCTTGTTGTTATCACAATTGCCAAAACGTAGTGCTAACAACAACAAAGATGAGGACAATAATAGAAAAGTAAATAAAGATAACTCCTCACCCCAGAAATTCAAACAGAAAGGATCACTTATATTTACCTAAATACTCAAGTGTAAACATGAACAAAGTTTACCTATCATGACCTAAATTTATTTATAGACTAATGATTCCGAACATGGGGTCCGTGCCTCACCGGTGGCGCCTGGTAATATTTTGGTGGGATGTGCACCCTTCGGTTTACTATTCCAACGTGAGCTCAAATTCTGCATTATTATTTCATGATTAAAAAGATCAAAGTATATTACAGAATAAGCTTTCATTCAAATATTTCATATTTCTGCCTTTCAGTTCTCTGTTATATGTTTTGAAAATATATAAATTTTAACTGTTTTTTTTTTTCATTTTCTTTTTTTTTTTAAATTTTTTTCTTTCATGGAGGATTGTTTAGAGACTAAGTTAATGCCATTTTAAGATTCCTTCTTATGAATTGCAGTTAAATTTTGAATATGTAAGAATTAAATAAAACAGGGAGGGGGGGTCAACAAAATTTTAGAAATACCAAAGTGGGGAATGGCCCAACATCGGTTGGAAACCACTGTTATAGAGTTAAGCATAAATATGACCAAAGTTTATCTAGAGGCACTAAAGTATAATCTTGACTTTGCCTATAAAGTTAATAATAACAAAAAAAAGATAATTCGACATGAATCAACCCCACAACTAATCACACCCACCCAACCTAACAGAAAATTTAATTATTTTTTTTAATTAGACTCTCACTATAATTTTATTTTCCAGCTTTCTCTATGGCTTCTTTCAAATCTAGCCTTGTCTCAAATAATTGTTCCATATTATTATATTTCAACGAATTCATCGTTAAATATCTCATGTTACATTTTGATTTCAGTAAAAGTTCAATTTATCTGTATTAAATTCATCCAGATTCCTCTGTAGTCTCTTTTTTCTTTCGCGTCGTTTTTTTCTATTCTATTACATTCAAGAAAATTTTACGTTCATTTTCTCAACTAACTTGAAAATTAATCAAATCTAACTGCGTATTTATTCTTCCTGACTTGACTCTGGCTTCATCCGTGTCTAGTTTTGTCCCACACATATTTTCTATTTGGTTTTATTTAACAGATCGCGACATCTATTAGAAAGATGGAATTTAAACTTTTATTATTGCATTATTCCAATATTTTAGCACATCAGCAGATAGCTATTAATGTCAACAACTGAGAACAAATAGTTATTAATTAAAAAATAATAATAATAAATGTATAATATTATCCATAACTACATGCACATGAATGTCATTATTTAAAAAATATATATATATAAATACGTAAAAAATGCATATATTGTCAAAAATACCTTTTTCCACAATAATGTTTTATTTGTGCTTATTACCAAAACAATAGTGACACTGAATAAATGTTTTTAAACATTAAAATATATTTAATCACATCTCATCTGTAAACATATTCGACGTCTAGTATTTCAACTTATATATTTCTCTCACAACAAAATCAAACGTATCTGTGTATTATTATTTCATTCCCGGCAAATCTGTTGTTTCTGTTGTCCCTTGCATCTATCACATGCTTGTTATATTTCATTCTATTTAAACAAATTTAATGTCAATTATTTAAATATATTCCTCTTCTAGTAGCTCAACTTATATATATTTCTCTCGCTACAAAGCCAAGGCATTTGCGCATTATTTCTTTTCAGCCTAAACAATGGCTTAGTCCCATTTCTTCTGTCGAAGATGCATTTGTAGAGGATTTCCGATCTATGGATATGTATAGAGCGAGGTTACGTTTGAGGTCCATAGAAATAAAATTCAACATTTTCAGAAAACACGACGAGATATATTTATATGATGAATAACATGATAAAAGAGACAATATACTAGTGTCTACACATATAACTGAAAAAAGTAAAAAAAAAAGCATTAAATTTTGGAAATTGTGTGTGTGTGTGTGTGTGTGTGTGTGTGTGTGTGTGTGTGTGTGTGTGTGTGTGTGTGTGTGTGTGTGTGAATAAAAGTTCAGTCCTCAGTCGCCCGAGAAAAAAGAAGTCGGGTCCAGCAACTACCGTAAGCTTGAAAAGAGGAAAACGAAGCCTTCTTTTCTCCTTTATCGGCCTGAAACAGTGCCACATAACGCCGTCTTGGCAAACCAAGTGAGTGTAATCTCCGCACTTCTCTCACACTAATTGAAATGTACATATATATATATATATATTCAGAAAGATTACATTTCAGTACGTCTTTCTATTCGAATCATGCGTGGTTTATTTGGTTCCGGGTTTGGAATTTTGATCTGGAAAACCAAGAACGTTCCTTCAGGCCTGAAGTCGTTAATAAAACGCCGATTAAAAATAATCCATGTTACACGAAATATGAAAGATAATAGGAGCATTGTACGACATAGGAAAATATTTGGAACTTGAATCACGACGTCATTCGTTTTTCGTATGATTCAGCGAAATAAATTTAGCGAACCGCATTTCCGTCTGTGATTAACTTTTCAAACAAAAAAAAACTTACCCCTTCTTTTTTTTTAAAAAAAAAAGAACGTTCACGAGCAACGTAAAACAAGATAAAACACGTCTGTTTGAATAAACCTATCTACAAATCTCTAAATATTATCTGTGGGAGTCACTTAAAAAATTCTATGGACATTTTTCCCCACCCGATATTTCAACAAATTTAATGTCAGTTATTAAAACATATACAACGTCTAAAGTCCTGAATTGTACATTTCTCTCGTAAAATCGAATATATTTGTGGATTATTTATTTCCTATCCCTTGCGTCTCTCTCGTTCTTGTTCTGTTTCATTCCATATGGATACGGTTTTCATATTTGGGTGGGAGCTGCCCAGTCTCGATAGAGTTTAAAGTCGTCTCCGAGTCCTTGTGGGTGACAAACTATTTTCTACCCACAGGCGGGATATGGCAAAACTCCCACTGCTACTTCCATAAAAAGTGCCCGGATGAACTACATTCCTTGGTTCCGGCAGTTCTAATCCTCACGGCTAGGACCCGCCATGTTACTTACTTGTAGCAAACCACCCACATTCCATCCATATTTCATCGGTGAGAGTTAAGTTCCACTTGAACGGTTTCCTCCGACAAACCACTGCATTGTGGAACCGACTCCCAAGAGGATGTTTCCTCGACCACTACAATCTTAATCTGTTCAAGTCGAGGGTTGAACGTTATCTTCTCTTCCTATCCGTATAAACTGCCTCTTAATGGAACCCTCTACGTCGAGTAGCCTCTGGGCCTAATACAGAGTGAACCACGCTGTAAAAAAAATAATGCCAATTATTTAAACATAATGAAGGTTAATCATATGCCACGTCGGGTTGACCCAGATAATGGGTGTACTGTAGAAGAAAGGTTTATTCTCCCATTTGAACTTCTTCCATTATGGGCATTATTATATCCATAATATAATAACACATTATTTCACGGACAGAACGAAAAGGATTGACAAACATGCTTTGTTCTCGGAAAGGGTTTTATACCACTAAGTCATACACCGAATTATACATACATATTTACAGTGTCCCACGCAGAGAAAATATAATATGTATGCAACAACAAGCAGAGTGAGAGGAGAACAAAAAGAAAGTGTCTTACGTGTAATAATACCCAACAGGAATTGTAGCTTCTGGAGATTCCTCTGTGTTTCTAGAGAAGCCATATTTAGGATTACAGATTCGATCAGGCCGGAATTACCTGCTAGTTGATATCGAGGACATATTCCACAAACGGGAAACGGCGTGTCTTGGGTTTTTCCAAACTTTGGGATTGCAAGCCGGAAATAGATTCTTTCAATATATATGGAAGATATATTTCCATAGGAAAACCGATCTATAGGCATTTAAGCTGCATCCTATTCTGGAGGAGGCAGATTTAGCCTCGATCCGGACCCCAAAAATACTGACAACTTGGTTTGGCTCCTGGAAGCTGATTGACTATAGGACATATTAACCAATTTCGTCAATTTATGAAGTGACAACACTAAGCAGCTGTCGCGTGGCACACGTGACTTCATCTCTACTAAAATGAGATAATTGCATTTTGTATGCCTACAGACATATTCAACGTCTAGTATCTCATCTTCATATACACGCAAATTATTTCAGACACTGATTTCATTTCGTTAGTTTTAATATATATAGACTTCTCCGGGCAGAGAATTCATACTTTACCGGGCCATCAGTATAGCAATAATATCCTGCGAAAGTTACTTGAACTACCTACAGCAAATCCATATGGTGAACTGGTTGGTGACATCAGTCATTTCAAAAGCAAAATAATAGAATAAAGGTCTATGTCAAATAATAAAAGGATTTATATCTATGCAAAATAATGTATATCTATTCATATTATTTACATTATTCGGAGTGTTATCCTCATCTTCATTGCCATATTCACAACGTTTCGGCTTTTGCACGCTCCGGCCTTCTTCAGGTGATTGGAATTTTGAACCGAACCCTTTATGTCGTCCACCGGCTTAGAACCAAAGCCTTTATCCACTGAGCCATGTATCCTCAAGGCCAGTGGATAAAGGACATATGGTCAAGTGTATAAACGTATTTATCCACTGAGCCATGTGTGTGTCCTTTAGGACACATGGTCCAGTGGATAAAGGCGTTCGTTAGATCCAGTGACTAGAGACGAGTACCCGGAAGTAACTGAGACACCCGCAAGAGGATAATCTACCCCGGTGGACGAAAGTGTTTAGTTCGAAATTCCAATCACCTGAAGAACGCCAAAGCGTACAAAAGCCGAAACGTTGTTAATATGACAATGAATATGAGCGTAACAGTCCGAATAATGTAAATAATGCCAATAATCATAATACCTCATCTCAGAGGTATAGACAGCCATTATATTGCTAGAAGCTAGTCACTGGATATAACCAACGTCTTTATCCACTGTGCCATGTGTCCTTTTGAATATGGCAATGAAGATGAGGATAACAGTCCGAATAATGTAACTAATGTAAATAATCATAATACTTCATTTCAAAGTGACAGTTTTTCCGGAGCGCCTCTGCAAAGAATTATCTCAAACAAACCCTCGTTAGAAGATTTTAAATTATAATCGCACCATACTAAGGGCGAAACAGGTGTTTCGCCAAGCCAAAAAAAAATTATTAAGGAATATAAAATGCAAATTCATATAAGCCGTCTTTGATTAATTGGTACTCGTTTTGTTTGGGTTTTCTTCTTCAGTTCAAATAGATAGATAGATAGATAGATAGATAGATAGATATGAATATAAAAATATAGATAGATATAAATTGACAAAGATAGGTAGATAGATACATATGAATATACAAATATACATATGAATTGACATAGATAGATAGATAGATAGATAGATAGATAGATAGATAGATAGATATGAATATACAAATATAGATAGATAGATATGAATTGACAAAGATAGATAGATAGATAGATAGATAGATACATACATACATACATGAGTGAATGGTGGTGAAAAATTCTTTGTCCGACCAAGAAGGCTTTACAAGATAATTTCTGATCTTTATTCATTTAGTTGTATCTGGAGATATTGATCCGTCCAAGAAATTGTCGCTTCCTCCACATTTACCCAGATACATGTTTATTGCCACATTTTACACATTTGATAACTGCCTCGCGCATCACTTATAATGCTTTTCGTCCACTCTCGGGGTTCAGACCCCGTTTGAAGATTTTGGGCCAACATTGGATAACAATGCATATATATATATATATATATATATATATATATATATATATATATATATATATATATATTTATGAGTAGCCAGCTATATATATATATATATATATATATATATATATATATATATATTAATAGAAAAGACTAGAGGAAAACTATACATAGTTTTTAGACGACGCGTTTCGTCACTCGGACTTTATCAATATTTTGCAACAAGTATCTTTTTGACAGTTACTCAAAATTCAAGTATATTTCTATGCATGCATATATATATATATATATATATATATATATATATATATATATATATATATATATATGAATCATTCATGAATCATTCACAAAAATATATATATATATATATATATATATATATATATATATATATATATATATATTTACCTGGCTTATATCAGAGGGTATCTCCCAGACGAGGCTCTGCCGAATGGCACAACCTCGTCTCGGGAAACTGACTCCGTTTTTACGGACACCCCACTATAAACTCGGCCTTGTGCCACATCTTGCTGCATGGGGCGGCGGGTAAATAATTTTGTATATATATATATATATATATATATATATATATATATATATATAATTTTTGCTTAAGCGTTATTTTTTAATGGATCCCCATATTTGAGTAGATGTTCTATTTTTATCTATATAATATTAAATGGTACATTTATTTTTTCACACCTGAAAATTCGGACAACGTATATTAATACTAATTAGATTTCGAGAATATTCATGTATATATGTATGCATGCATATATATGTATATATATCTCGTGCGGTCGAGTGGTTAAAGCGTTTGCTTTCTAACCATGAGACCCAGGTTCAAATCTCACCGCGTTTGATTTGTCAGGAAGGAGACTTACTGATGTTATCGGTCTGGAGGGGAGCACTTTGAAAAGTGCCTGAAAGCTCAAGCCTTGTGAGTGAAATTGGCTAGACAAAAGCATCTGGGAGCCGTCGATAACTGTGCTAGTCACAAGTCATCGTGACCGAGGGAAGATCTGCTCAGCGTAGTTCTAGTATAAACTACAGGTTGGTTCTGTGGGTGTTGAACAAGCGCAAATGTACATGAGCGAGTGTCTGCAATAAAAATTGTCTAGCCTCCCTAGTAGACAGGTATCCTCAAATATGAGTGGCCAGCTATATATATATATATATATATATATATATATAAATGAAAAGACTAGAGGAAAACTATACATAGTTTTTAGACGACGCGTTTCGTCACTCGGACTTTATCAATATTTTGCAACAAGTATCTATTTGACAGTTACTCAAAATTCAAGTATATTTCTATGCATGCATATATATATATATATATATATATATATATAAATTCATAAATTCATTCATCATTCAAAAACAAATATCGAGGTTAATGATTTAAATGGCGAGAATACATCTTCGCAAACAATATAAATGATATATATATATGTGTGTGTGTGTGTGTGTGTGTGTGTGTGTGTGTGTTATGTCAAATTTCATGTGGGCAGTGACTAACAAGGAAAGGCGAAAGCTTGTAAAAAATTAAAAGATCTTATGCAACTGGAATTTATGAACAGGGGTCTTATTTATATTGTTTGCGAAGATGTATTCTCGCCATTTAAATCATTAACCTCTATATTTGTTTTTTGTGTGAATGATTCATGAATTTATGAATTATAATTTGCACCTTTAATTGAAATACATATATATATATATATATATATATATATACAAATGTAAAAGAACGAAGAATAAATTTTGAATGTTCGATACATTAATTTAATAATGGGCTCAATTATATATGTATATATATATATGTATATATATGTGTGTGGAGGGGGGAGTATGTTATTAGAAATAAAAACAGTCTGCAATTAGAAAATAAAAACAGTTAGCTTATTCTTGCAAACAGGAAAATGGAGTGCCCAATGCCATAAAAATGGCAGAAATTTAATAGATTTTGAGTCAAATTTCAAGTGGGCCGAGACTGATTATGCAGACATTTTGTAGTCTGCTATTTCTTATTTCTAATTATACATGGTCTGGCGTGGGTGACATTAGTGGCTCGGTATTAAAGTGCACATTTTTGCTTCAAGTTTTAACCTGCTCTATCGTTGTGCTATTGAGCTACTTTTTTTTGCCATACAGACAAGCCTTTTCTAGTGAAATCTGTCTTTTGTTTCCTTTTTTTCTTTTCTTTTTTTGTTTTTTTTTTTTTTTGGTTTTCGACTATTTTGATCTTGGTCGGATAGGTTAGCCCCCCCCTCTGGCGAATTTGGTTGGCTTACCATCTTGTACTCGCCTGCTGGCATAGGGGTTCCTATTTTACAAACTACAGCTTCCGGCCGACCACCTGATGTTTGCCTGAAAGCGCATGAAACTGGATGTCGTTGTTAGTCACTGCCCACGTGAAATTTGACATAACACACACACACTTACATATATATATAAGTGAACACTCGATTCAACAGTTAGAGGCGACAGGCTGTTTCATATTCACTTTTATATTTACGCACGCTCTATCTCTGATATTGAGCACTTTATCCCATAAATATAGCACACCTTAAGAGTATATTTCTTCAAATATATATATATATATATATATATATATATATATATATATACAGATACATACATTTATACATGCATATATACATACATATAAACATACATACATATCATACATATATGAATACATGCTTACATATATACATAGGTACATTCTGATATATATATATATACATGCCTGCATTCATACATACATAAATATATACATACATACATACCTATATGCATACATATATACATACCTATAAACATACATACATACATGAATACATAGATACTTACCTATATATACATACATGCATACATACATATATACACACGCACATGAATATATAGATACACACGCATACATATATATACACATACATATATACATGTATCCATATACATGGTGCGAAGCGTAAATTGTCGCCATAATTTATTTTTAATTTCGCGCATGCGCGTTATTTTTGATTTTGTCGGCTGCACAGTATAGTGGGATCTGTTGAGCACCGTCCGTGAGAAAAAGAGCACCATGACGCAATTCATTCCGTCAGGAATTTGGAAACAGCATGCTGTACTGCTTGGCATTCTCCACCGGAAGCTTCAATACGATCATTTCAGAGTTTTTAGGTGTCAATCTGAGGATAGTGTTGAGGGGTTCTCCCCTTTTTTACACAAATGGACTCACCCAGGGTATACATATACCACTGCTAGTGAATACCCGAAGAAGAACGAGAAAGAGAACAACCGACAGACAGACAGACAGAACGAACGTAGCCAGCAAGAGTCACAGTGAGCCAGCACGTAGACTCAGTAAGAAGTCATACAGTGATACGTCGATACCAAAGACTGTATATATATATTTTGCTACTAACCCGCATTCCTGGAACTACTAACCTGCATTACCAGTTTGTATTATTACATTAATACATTTATTTTACTATATTCCTTCTTGGCGTTTGTTATTCATTGGTACCGGATTTCATCCCGGAATCCACAACAGATAGTGAAGATAATTCGGAAAGTGTTAGATGAGTCTAATGGTGATTACGAAGGTACAGCCGCTCGAAAATTTTCTTCTGGTCGTTCTGATATGAAAAGAACTCCGAATTCATTGGTGAAGGCCTCGGACTCAACACGAAGGCCTACATTATATGCTTTGAAGAGGTAATGCTGTCCAGAGTCAAGAGAATGACTGCTGGAAGACCCTATGTCTGACAACAGGATTCCGCACCATGCCACACAAACAGGAGAACCCAGACAATTCCTACGAGCACCTCACCCCTTACATCTAACGACCTAACTCCCCAGGATGCAACCACCCTTGAATATTTTGTATGGGGCGCAGTTGATTAAGAGACCAACAAAACTCCTTGTAACAGCAAAAATAAACTGAAGGCAAGGAATGTGGCAGTATTCACCAACTTAAACAAGGAGACCGTTCAGAAGAGTTGGAGGAGATTCCAAGTTTTCTGGAGGCCATATTTGAAGTTAATGGCTATTTTAGTGAATAAATTTACTCTTTAGTATTTTATTTTTAGTATTTTTTTTTCAATTTTCGTAAATATCCAATTTTGGTAAACAAATCTGTTAAAATGAAGTGTCAGCATTATTTTCATTTTTGCGTACTTTAGATGACAATCTATCCACTGCATCCTATATATATATATATATATATATATATATATATATATATATATATATATATATATAGACATACTTGATGTAACATAAATATATATATATATATACATATATAAACATACTTGTATATATACATAAATATGCATATATATATATATGTGTGTGTGTAAAATGTGTATTTATGTAAATACATACATACATACATATATATATATATATATATATATATATATATATATATATATATATATATTTATATATATATATTTTTTTTATATATTATATATATCCGCAGTATTTATTGGAAAGCGCTCAATATCAGTGATAGAGCTAACATAATTAATTGGATTGATATGAGTTTGTCAACCTGGGTTTCACGCTAGTGCGATCGTCAAAAAAACTTTGTCTGACGATCGCAGATATCGTGAAACCAAGAGTCACAAACTCACATCAATCTAACTAAATACACACACACACACACTCACACACACACACATTTATAGTTTTATTGTTGGAAAGAAGTGTCAGGAATACAAAACGAATTCAGTTTATTCATTGAATTACTTTTTACTTTTTCTGTGAACGCATTTTGGTTACACATTATCGTTCATTCGTTTCATTCTTATTCTTTTGATGTCTTACGCAATAAAATCATATTCTTTCAGTTTTCGTTTATTTTTTGCCTTTCTTTCATTATTCATATAATTTATTGGTTTTAATTAAGGCTTTAATCCTCTAAATATCAATCCAATAAATATTGCATGCGTTGTTATATGCTGTCTAGCGTTTTCTGCGATGAGATTTAAATGAATGCTCATGTTCAGTGTTCGAAGAAGACAATGGCTCCATCTTTGCTTCGTCCATTTTCTTTGTGTTACTCGATTGCAGAAGCTCTTGCAAAGATCTACAAAATAATTAATGATATATGAAATTCAAAATTATCTGCGACAGATAGATACGAACAGAATTAGATAGATAGATAGACAGATAGATAGAGATAGCAACTCTCCAAAGAATTATCTCAAACAAACCCTCGTTAGAAGATTTTAAATTATAATCGCACCTTACTGAGGGCAAAACGTGTTTTTCGCCAAGCCAAAAAAAATTATTAACGAATATAAAATGCAAATTCATATAGTGATTTTCCAAGGTCGAAAGTAGGGGGCACCCAGTGAGGATAGAACTCACTACTCAGTCGTAATTGTTCTAGCGAAACAAGCTTGCTAACCATTACACCACCTCGAGGGGTCCCAAATGCAAATTCATATAAGCCGTCTTTGATCAATCGGTACTCGTTTTGTTTGGGTTTTCTTTTTCAGTTCAAATAGATAGATAGATAGATAGATAGATAGATAGATAGATAGATAGAGCATGATGACTGTCTGTTTTACGCCTTAAGAGCCCACACAAAATGTAAATACATGTAGCATGATGGACACATGATCAATCTTATCAAAGAAAAATATGCGCCCTCCAACAAGATTCGAACCTGCGTTCGCCTAGTGGAAACAGTCATTAGATCTGACGTGCTTCGGACCTCTTGGTTACGGAGTGTATCGATGACCAAGCAAAGTGAATAGTTAGTTCCAATGAGGGTTTTCTCCTAGGCCAACGCAGTTTCCAATCCTGCCAGAGAGCGCATATTTTTTCTTTTAAATTTTTTTGAACATTCAAGCCGGTTGACGGTAATAAATAAATATAAACGGAGCATCTACTCAAATAAGTGTGGCCACTAAAAATTACGTTTTAGTAATAAAAAAAATCTGTAGGATTAATAAATAAAAAAATCCGTCTCCTTCCTTTACAGATAGATAGATAGATAGATAGATAGATATGCATATACAAATATAGATATGAATTGACAGAGATAGATAGATAGATAGATGGATGGATGGATGCATGCATGTTGCTTCTCCAATCTTTCTCTGGTTTCTGTTGCATTCCCTAGATGAATTACTATTGACATTCGTGATTTAAATTATTCAGTTTTACATGCAAAAATGTAAAAGTATTTGACTTTTTTCAACATTTGTACCCACCACTTGCGGAAGTTGTTAACCAATACTTCTTCCCAAATGGGTTAAAAGACAACATTTAATATTTGTTTGTCACTGCATAGCAACTTATACAATTCTATGATACGTTACAGGGTTTCATCCCAACGGACTAAAGCTATAACCACAATCCATTTTAAAAGTGGAACTGATTTACAATTAAAATTATGTGCCCTCTTCTCTCTCTCTCTCTCTCTCTCTCTCTCTCTGATCACTCGAAACCCATTAACACACGACATTACAGATTTTACTTTAAGTTAAGACTTACAAAATGGTTTACATTAATGTTCCCTCTTGGAAATATTACATTCTGACTCTAAGATGTGCCGGTAACATAACGAGAAGTGAATTTGGTGTGCCGAGTTCAAGTCCCGGCCTAATCTTTTGTGCACTTTTGAAAAAAAAACAGTAATCCATTTCCTCTCTCTTTTCCTCTACCTATGGGTTAAATCGCAAGTTCGACTAATCTTTCTAGGCCTGGGTAACATCCAACGTAATAGGCCAAGTAGGGTGGATAGAAAGTTGTTTTATCGCTTGATCAAATATCATCTAAATAGAAAACTAATCAATCTAAGGAGAATTCGATTTTATGTGTAATTTTTTCGGAGAAATAAGGTGCTGAAAAAGACAAAATATAACATTTTGCATATATCTATTTCCAACCTAACATTTGTTTAACTTGTCAAAATTAATTTTATTTGAAAAATAGGATATTTTTACCTTTGTTTCTAACTTACTCTTTCTGATTCCACACCATTTAACGCTCAAATGTTATAAAGGTTGCTTCGTGCCAGAGAATCCCTGCATCAGATGGCCCCGTGTCAGAGGGCCCCCGAGTGATGTGGCTCTTTCTCTGTGATAAATAATCCGCAGTTAAATGGCCCCGTGTGAGATAGTCGCTAATAAGATTGCCTTGTTAGATAGTCCCGAATCAGATGACCCCGTGTCAGATACCGTCCCACCACCCCGAATAAGGTGGATCCATTTTAGATGATGCGTGAATAATCTGTCAGAAGGGTTGAAAAAAATCGATAAAAGCAAAACAAATATTTTAAAAAAGTTATTTTTTCACGAATATTTTAAGATGAAAATAATTTTGATATAATTATTAAAATTATTTTCATCTTAAAATATTCGTGAAAAAAATAACTGTTTTAAAATAAAATAAAAAAAATCTTTAAAAAAGCCCTTGATAATATTGTAATTCAAGTCACGAAAACTTGTCGATCAGGATAACCATCGAACAGGATCCTTAATTTAATCTACGGGGCAAGGCGTTCCCGTACCCATGTCTAGGAAAGATCTCTCCTACTTCTTAATTTTGTATTTTAATATTCAGCTCAGTCATTTCTCGTCGCGTTCCAAGTGAGTTCGAGTACGCACTGCCCGGCCCAGGGATTGAAGTCATACCTACTATGTTACCAAATGCTCGAACCAACGATTTAATCCATTAGTCCAGCACTGTTCCACCCGGAAAGGTACCCAGATGCGCCTCAAGTTGACAAAAGAACAATTTATGAATTATTTTTATATTTAAAACTTTTTATTTATAAAAAAAAAAAAAAGAAAAGCTAGTGACACCACGCACATGACTTCCATGTTTAAGACAAGTCTTTTTCATTTGATATTTTAAACTGGATGTTAAATTCCGTAATCTTTGATAAGGAAGGGATAAACCTTTCTTCTCTGCTATCCGCCAGGCATAACATATAAGGCTTATCACTCAAAAAGTTGCCAAAACACATCAAAAACATGTTCCTATAAGCATACTTAAGTATACAATGTAATATCATAAAAATAAATGCTTATTTCAGGAGACTTCTTGATTATTTTCTTTAGTTCAAATTTCATGATTAATATTTCTTTATTAAAACTGAAATTGCGTCCAAGATTATGTTATTCTACAAATGATTACAGACTCGAATTAACTGACCACTACTTGTATAATGATACTGGCAAATTAATATGCCTAATTTACATAAGTGCAAGAGAAAGACTATATAACTGGTCACTAAGAATAACGTAAAAAAGAAGAATACAAGCTTAGCGACTGACTAGTGCTAAACTTGGACATCACAACAACTTGAAAAGGTTAAATGCTTACCATGACTTGGGCATTAAAAAACCCAACAGTGGAAGGAATTATGTAAACTACACTGACCCTTATTTGTTATTTGACGTTCTCCCAGCTTCTACTCAAAACAAATATACACTTATAGAATAATAAGTATAATTAAAGTTTGTTAATTTATACTAGATTACAATTATAACTTGTTTATCTATATAAGCGTTTCTCAACGAAAACTCATCAAGCACAGTTTTTATATAAGTATACTTAAGTATAGAATGTAATGTCCTACAAATAAATGCTTATTTCAGGAGATTTCATTTTATTTCCTATTTTCAAATTTCATAACTAATTTTTCCTTATTAAAATTTAAAGTGAACCCCAGAGTTTTAGTTATTCTAGAAGTGCACACTGAAGTAAAAAAAAAAAAAATGGCCGAGTAATACTACACTAGGCTCTTGCCCTATGGTCTACAGAGCAATAATAATCTGTCAATTCCGTAAAACCCCCTTTGCGGAAGCCCATTAATGGGTTCAGTTCGAAATTCCCTGAAGGTTGCTTTTACAGTCCTCTAAATTTCATCTGTCTCTTTCTGACTTTAAGTATAAGTGTTCCCATTTTCCTTAAATCTTTCTGGTTACTCATATGTTCAGCCCATAATATTCTCAGCATGATGGCACCAATCAAAATTAGAAGGAAAATTTGTCTTCTCCAATCCAGTTCCTTTTCGCTGATTGGTTCTTTATCTGCCAATCAGCGGATGGTTAAACATTATGCAAGGTCGTTTTTAATATGACCACTTAAAAAATTACCATGGTATCTCATGCAGACGTCAAGCATTAACATATTTATTTTTATGCCTTGTCCTTTCAGGGCATAGACTGGTTATAACTTTCCACTGCTTCCTTGCTAGATCTAAATTACCATTTCTAAGGGGAAATATTTAAAGTATTGATTTCAAAGTAAAACAATTACAACTGAATAATGAGTTCGATCTTCACTTGGTGCCCCATACATTCGACCTTGTGACACATCTAAGCTACGCTTTGAAAATCTCCATATTGCCCGAATCTCTCATGAAAAGATTATAGCGCTAAATTCAGGGCTTTGGCCGCATCCTCCTTACTCTCCTGATATTGCTCCATCTAACTCTCATCTTTTCAAAACAATGCAAGAAAAAAAGTAGAATATAAATGGCGAAGAGATTAAAACTTATATTCAGCGTTTTTTGCATTGAAAATTGAAAGTCTGAGGGATCAACAATTTGCCAAATAGATGGGATTATGTTATCGATAATGAGTGAAAATGTTATCTTGATTAAATATAAGAATTCTTTCCAACCTGAAATTTACCTTATATAGTGAATGGCAGCTCTTAGCGTCTCTACTTTGCTTATTCTTTTCTCTTGTTGTGGAATGGGCAGGTGCTTCTTCAGACGGGCATAACCCTCGTTAACACATCGCACCCGTTCACGTTCACGTTCATTTCTCTTCCTGATGAAGGCCGGTTCGAAACTGCATTCAAAATCTATCATCTGGTCCGGGAGTGGAATCAGACAGCTGGGCGAAAAAGGATCATTCTTTTTCTCGACGGGATCATCCAATCCTGTGATTGACGAAGTCCTGTTGTATAGTTAAAGATATTGCATTTGTATGAAAAAAACATATATATATATACAGAATTTTTAAAAGCAGCAGACAAACGAAAAGCTAAAGTTCGTAATTTCAAAGTACGGAAGTCTAAAAAAGTAAAGACTCAATTGCACCTTATTTTCCACGTCGAAAAAGACCTAACAAGAGGGACAATTTCTTAAAGGACATAAAGGCTATAATCAACATGAATGTTCTCCAGAAAGTACCACAACAGGTACAATGTCTTAAAGGATATAAAAACTCTAATCAGCATGAACGTTGTCGAGAAAGCACCACAACAGGGACAATATCTTAAAGGACATAAAGGCTATAATCAACATGAAAGTTCTCGAGAAAGCACCACAACAGGGACAATTTCATAATAGACATAAGGGCTATAATCAACATGAATGTGTCGAGAAAGCAACACAACAGGGAAAATTGTTGTGCTGCTGAAATCACCACAGCAGGGACAATTTCTTGAAGAACATACAAGCCTTAATCAGCATAAAAGCTGTCGAGAAAGCACCACAAATAGAACATTTTTTAAAAAGACATAAAAGCTATAATCAACACGAAAGTGATTGAGAAAGCACCACAACAGGGACAATTTCTTCAAGAACATAAAGGCTATAATCGACATGAAAGTTATCGAGAAAGCAACACAACGGGGACAATTTCTTACAAGACATAAAGTCTATAATCAAAACAAAAGTTCTCAAGAAAGCCTCACAAGAGGTACAATTCCTTAAAGGGCATAAAGGCTATAATAAACATGAAAGTTCTCGAGAATGCACGACAACAGGGACAATTTCTTAAACGATATACAGGCTATATTCAAAACGAAAATTATCGAGAAAGGACAACAGGAAGAATTTCTTAAAGAACATATAAGCTATAAACAACATGAAAGTTATCGGGAAAGCAGCACAACAATTTTTTAAAGGATATAAAGTCTATAATCAACATCCCATTTGTCGAGAAAGCAACACAAAAGGGACAATTTCTTAAAAGAGGTGAAGGCTATAATCAACATGAAAGTTCGCGAGAATGGGCGACAACTGGGACACTTTCTTCGAGAACATAAAGGCTATAATCAACATGAAAGTCTTGGAGAAAGCACCACAACAGTTACAATTTCTTAAAGGACATAAAAGCTATAATCAACATGAAAGATCTCGAGAAAGCATGAAAACAGGTACATTTTCTTAAAGGACATAAAAGCTATAATCAACATGAAAGATCTCGAGAAAGCATGAAAACAGGTACATTTTCTTAAAGGACATAAAAGCTATAATCAACATGAAAGATCTCGAGAAAGCATGAAAACAGGTACATTTTCTTAAAGGACATAAAAGCTATAATCAACATGAAAGATCTCGAGAAAGCATGAAAACAGGTACATTTTCTTAAAGGACATAAAAAGCTATAATCAACAAAAGATCTCGAGAAAGCATGAAAACAGGTACATTTTCTTAAAAAGGACATAAAAGCTATAATCAACATGAAAGATCTCGAGAAAGCATGAAAACAGGTACATTTTCTTAAAGGACATAAAAGTTATAATCAACATGAAAGATCTCGAGAAAGCATGAAAACAGGTACATTTTCTTAAATGACATAAAAGCTATAATCAACATGAAAGATCTCGAGAAAGCATAAAAACAGGTACATTTTCTTAAAGGACATAAAAGCTATAATCAACATGAAAGATCTCGAGAAAGCATGAAAACAGGTACATTTTCTTAAAGGACATAAAAGCTATAATCAACATGAAAGATCTCGAGAAAGCATGAAAACAGGTACATTTTCTTAAAGGACATAAAAGTTATAATCAACATGAAAGATCTCGAGAAAGCATGAAAACAGGTATATTTTCTTAAAGGACATAAAGGCTATAATCAACATGAAAGTTCGCGATAAAAGGGCGACAACTGGGACACTTTCTTAAAAGACATAAAGCTATAATCAACATGAAATTCTCGACAAAGTACCACAACAGGGACAATGTCTTAAAGGACATAAAGCTATAATAAACATGAAAGTTGTCGATACAGCACAACAGCAGGGACAATTTTTTAACGACATAAAGCTATAATCAACATGAAAGTTGTCGAGAAAGTACCCCTCCAGGGACCATTTCTTAAAGGAAACAAAGCTATAATCAAGATGAAAGTTCTCGAGAAATCACCTCAACAGGGACAATTTCTTAAAGGATATAATGGCTATAATCAGCATGAATGTTCTCGAGAAAGCACCACAGCAGTGACAATTTCTTTAAGGACTTTAAGGCTATAATCAACATGAAAGTTCTTGAGAAATCACCACAACAGGGACCATTTCTTAAATGACAATTTTTCCGTACTTTGAAAATTAAGGAAAATAAAAATAAAAAAAAACTTAGGGGGCAAAATTTCCAATTGAGAGTTTAATACTAAGCTAAATCTTGATTATTCTTCGTCTGTATGTAAGATACGCTTAACATCCTGGTAGTGATAATTATATTGTTCGGGGAGTTGCCCTCATCTTTATTGTCATGTTCTCGACGTTTCGGTCGTTGTACGGATAAAGATGAGGACAACAATCCGCACGTTGTAAATTATTACAATACCACATCTCCGAAATACAGACATATTTCCCACAACCTTTAAACTTTAAATCATGTCTGTTATTAAAACAAGGCGGAATTTTAATCAAATCTGAGAACTTTACACATGATCAATCTAATGCACTATAGAAATAAATTCATTTTTTTAATTTATAAATCCATTCAAAATTTCAAAAGTGTATATTGACAAAAACAACTGAACTGAATATACAAATGAGCAACATGTTGAAACACCAATCCTCGTACGATCACCGAAATTAAGCAACGTCAAGCTTGATCAGTACGTAGATGGATAACCGCTTGGGAATACCACCTATTGTATAATGCCTCCAAATTGTTAATCAGAGAGCCATGTTCCAATTTATTTGGGTTAGTTATATTCACTTACGCGCAAACACCCATGGAAAAGGAATGAATCCACCTCTTCTACCCCCCACCAGTTATGGGCTAATTGTTAAGACTTGTATTACTAAATCATTATCATCTCGAAGAAAATTTTAATCTAAGAATATTTCCTGTCTTTATAACCTACAAGAGTTTGGTAAGCCATACTATTTTTGTAACCTAGGGAAGGTTATTGAATAGAATAATCAAACGAAGATTGGTAATAAACGATAATACTTAGGACAAGAATAACACGTATAAGATTCGCCAACAGCGCGTAGAAGTATTCAACTGCCAAAAGTGAGCCAAGTGAACTCCCCAATGAATCTCTAACTGCAGACCAACATACAGTATTTATTACTGTATTTATGTGAATGGGGATATACCTATTATCGTCCGTAGGCATGCAACAACAATATTATAATCACGTTTTTCTTTTTATGAAGTCTCATGTACATACAACGATGAAATGGTTGCATATTTCCATGAACCCATACTCCCTGGCATCAGTTAAAACGGACGACTTCTTTTTCCTGAATATTGTGGATATTTTCTTGAAGTTCGTGTAGAGGATGTGATAAAAACGATTTGTTTCGTCGGTCCTAAGGCAGCACACCTTTAACTACAGAAATAGAAATAAATACAAACATGGATTTATAGAACAAACAGTAACAACTATTTATTGGGTAGTACACTGTGGAAACGTTAATCACTGGCCATAAATGACATGTGTAAACTTTTCGGGGCCGTATTTGTTTTTAGTATGCGAAGCTTGTACTTACAAATGAATCCAATTAGCTATCGGTGGGACGTTAGTTTTCGTGTCCAATTTCTAGGTCGGGAGTAGTGAGTCGAATGTGTCGTTCCTGGTCCGTGGTTGCTTCTACTCTGTCGCTCTACCGCTATTTAAATGCTGATTCTCCTCTGCTTATATCGGTAGAGATAGGCTGAACTGGAAAGTAATTTTAGATTCTCGATCTTCCGTTTGATTATCCAAAGTTGAATCCTTAATTCTGATTTGATGATTTTGTTATTTTACTGAAACTACGACCGCGCGTTGTTTGCGTTACGGTGTCTAAATGTGCGCGGGGAATTTTGTTTAAGTTTTATTAGAGGTGCGATATTCGAATTTTCTTGATTTCAAATGAAAATTTGGAAATCTTTCAACATATTTCAGTAAAATTTTCATTTACCAAATTTATACTTTATAATTATAGTTTAAATATATAGAGAAAAGAAGGCGTCAGTTTAAACTAAATAAATATTCTTAGGGCGTTAGTAAAAAAAAAAAAATCTCACTACTAAAGTTTATATCTTTAATGTTATATTTCTCAGCTTAAGTCCGTGTATTTTTAGCGATATGCCTCTTGTTCAATGACTATTACGCATCAAGCAATAAAATTCACCCACTGTATAAAAAAAACATTCTCTGATGTTGTGGCATTGAAGGTTTGACTCTTTGTAAACACAACCACAGAGACAAGATAAAAGAGTTCACGAGAGAGAGTAGAGGGGAAAAAAACTCCCTCCAACCGACCTGTCTGGCGCCAAGGCTTTTTATTTCAAAAAATCACATGGGTTTTACGCCGCCTAGTTTTTTTGGCAAGAGTAGATAACCTCAGTCTTAACCACCTGGTGGCAAGAGAAGATAACTTCAGTCATTTCATTTTTTTAACTCCGACAAGCTCACTTTACGTCCGATATGTTGAAGTGACGCCACGCTGCGTTAAGGGCTCACATCGGCCTACAGCCGAGTGACGCCTACCTACAGTATCAGAGGTATCTAAAATCTTACATATCTCTCTCTAAGCTAACTCATGATATCTGTTATAGCGAATGTAGTCATCCTGCTTATCAGAGGCCTTTAAAAGAAATAGTTTTCATCCTTTTTTCTTAGTGCTTTTACCTAAAAAAAAAAATGGTGGTATTGCCTATGTTATTTCTTGATGCACCCCAACGTACCTTATCATTGTAAGTGCTTTTTTTTTTAAACTTCTACATCTTTTACGGTATGTGAAACAACTACATGTTTTGGCATTTTTCAAATCACTACAAGCTACGACTGCCATTTGAGTCGATATATTTCCCATGAAGCTGTTAACCGTACGTTGTGTTTTTTTATGCGTCTTATATCAGCATGCTTGGTGATTTCTTTTTCCTAAATATATTTCTTTGTTTAAGTGCTTATCTTCTTTATATAAACCGCTGTATTTTGGTTGTTTCCCGAACGAAAAAATAAAGCAGAAAGGTCTCATAATTCACAAGATAATATAAAGCAGAGTTTCTCAATTGGTGCGTCCAGGCGTAATAATGCACCCTGAAAGGTAGCCAGGTACGCCCCAAGTTAACAGAAGAGTCATTTATTAATTATTTTTATATTTAAAAAAAAATATTTTTAAAAACCTCGAGCCACTAAGCAATGTATTTTTTTTTAAATAAATGCTTATTTCAGGAGACTTATTTACTATTTTCCTAGTTTCAAATTTCAGTACTTATATTTCCTTATTATAATTTAAAATGCGCCCCAGAATTTTAGCTATTCGACAAGTGTATTCTAAATTTTAAAAAAAAGGCTGAGAAATACTGGTGTAATGGCTGAATACTCGTTTTCGAGTATGCTCATGTACTAGAGTGACAGGCAAATCCCTATTGCAGATGTCTACTCAGGCAAATCTACATTGACACCCACAAATTCAACTTTTATATCTTTGTCTCACTTAATACAAGGCTCAAGAGCCCCTCAACGTAGAGGTTTACATGATTAGGTGTGTTATGTGAATGTAAGAGGAAGAAGTAGGAAATGAAGATTATGGAGACAGATTTGAGGATTTTAGATTGTAGTGTCCGAGGTTTATAATACAATTATTCCGAGCGAAACGTGCTTACAGTTTCTGGGATATCTAACTCGATCAGTAGTTGAACAAGACCAGTACGCTAAAAACCTCGGCCACAATGGTTTCCGTACCAGCACACACATCAACAGCTTCCAAATAGTTTCGTCTATCCAATTTCACGCTGAAAGTTTGTCTCATACTGAGGTATGGCTTTCAGGCTCCTCCCAATGATTCCGAGCGCTATGATCGTCTCCCTAGGCCGATATTATCAAGAAGTCAGCTTCTTCAAAAAAATCGACTGAGGTTAGATTCGAACCCGCTGATTCAACCGAAAGATGTCGGTAAGCTAACCAGGAGATCGCTCCCGGTTGGCTCGCCTGAGAGACGATGTCAGATGTTTTCAAAGGCTCGACATGTCAATGGTACCAGGAATAAATATCAGTGATGAATCTTCTTGACGAACAAGATGGATGTTTTCAAAAGAATAAAAAGCGTTATTTTGATTCGATGTATCGTATAATAAAATACGCTCATAAAATAAATCTTAAACTCATTTTGTTCTTAGAGTTTCTGGACAGTTTTCGAAACAAAATTCAACTTCAGAAAGTAGGAACATTAGCAAATGACCATACGGAAATGACAAGTTGTAACCCCATTAAAGAATTCTTGTCAAATTTATTATTTAAGACATTTATTCGGTGAATTCATTTTTTCCGTTAACACATTTTACATGAAAATGAAATAATTCATAGTTAAAAGGTTTTTATCATATGCTGTTGATGGAACCAGGAGGCACGGTGAAGTAATGGATTGAGACTCCGATTGAGGAATCGGAGAACAGAGTTCGAATTCCGGTCAACTTCATTACATTCACTTACGTGCTAATACCTTTAGAAAAGGTATATAATCCACCTCTCTTCCCGCTGGCTATGGGTAAATAGCAGAACAAACTGGGTTCTAAGGCCTTGAGTGACAACCTGTCTAGCAGAAGGAAAAAACTCTGAGTTCAAAACCTCCAACTTTAAGTAGGATAGTCGGGCTCTGTAGCCAGAGTTGTCAACCAGACTAGGAGAAGAACAACTTTGAATTCAAACCCGAAGCCATTGTTCCTAAGACAGTCCGATATAATGTTCAATTTCGTTCTGGCCAAGCTCTGTTAACCTCTGCCTTTCTCTTGGACAGCATCAATGAAGTGAAGAGGGAAGACATGCTGCATGAACAACTGTCGATCTCTCATTAAGAAAAAAAAAACGTTGCCCAGGTCTGCACGCTGGAAAGGGCATAACTCTTCGGGCGCAGACTGACGGATGTCTAAGCATAACCTAACTGCGAGAAAAACAGTTATTTGCGTAAAACAGTGATAAAGAAGAAAAATGCAGGGGTAACACATGCAGATTCTCAAGTAATGAAAGCTTTACAAAAGATTTTTTAATCGCACCTGGAATCATTAGAGAAATCATTAAACACTTGACAAGAAGACAGCGATGGATCTTGCTGGAAAGGACTGTCAACTTGTCTGCGATTATGGTAACATTGATTAATGGCACCAATCGTGGGGTCGAGACTGTTTTGTGGAATGCCCAATTCTTCGCAGGTTGGAGAGGATATACGTTGCGGTGACAAATCCGGGAATACAGTCGTCCTTGAACGCTGCATTGTTCCTGAAACAATGTTAAATAAAACAAAATGAAATACATACATACAGGGGGCCGGTGCTAGGGTTTCATGGCTACCCCCAGCCCCTGCCGAATCTACAATACGCACTCCCATTTTCCTACATCTCAATTTTCATAAGGTAGTATTCATATAAGATACAACTTATTACCTAATTATGTACAATAATGGATCATATGCAATAAAGTTGAACAAGTCAACTAATAAATTTGAAAATAAATACAATGTATCTAAATATAAATTAGAGATATCATCCCATCTTAAATACATCAACAATGTTTTGCGGAAATTTTCAACGTCAACTTGAGATTTTCCTTGTTAAAAAGTTGATGTATTTAATACATTCAACATCATGGGTTAAAAAGAAATTGTGAATTTTATGTATTTTTTTTTTTTTTTTCGAGACAAAACAAACTCACGGATTTAGGGAAAAAAAAGACCTTAGAACAATTCCCAAGCGATTTGGGGCCATGCCCCACTTTGGTATTTCTAAAATTCTGTGCCCCCCACTTTTAATATTTAATTCTTACATGTATGCCAATTGCTCAGCTACCATTGCCCATAGGAATCACTTTTTCCACCTTTATCGTAGCGACATGTCTGGTTGCAATAGACGTCTCTTTGTCTCTACCCGTAACGAGTGTAAACGTGTCCTCAATCAAGCAAAGTCACTATTATCTTCTCCAAATTAAAGAACGTATTGCATCTCACAAATTCGGCTCCAAGGATTATTGGCGTCTCTGCAAGAGCGTACTTAACAATAGCAAACCCTCTATACCTCCTTTGTTCAACCAGTTTGAGGTTCTGATCTCTTCTGCTGACAAGGTTGAATGCTTTGCTCGGAAATTCTCATTCAATTCAACGCTCGACTCTTCCGGTGTACCCCTCTGACCCTTCTAATTACCGTCCTATCAGTCTCCTTCCCTTCTTCGGTAAAGTCTTTGAAGCTTTAATCAACGCCGAAGTGGTTATGCACCTTACATCCCATGATCTGCTCTCCGACAAACAATATGGTTTCCGCTTTGCCCGTTCTACAGATGATGTGCTTACGGTCATAACTGAAATTGTTTACCAAGCACTTCATAATAACGGAGAAGCCCGTGTCGTGGTTCTTGATATCTCCAAAGCGTTTGATAGGGTTTGGCATGCCGGCCTTCTTCGCAAGCTTCAGGGTTATGGTATTACAGGTCGATTATTCGACTTAATGTAATCATTCCTGTTGAACCGTACAGTGAAGGTCGTTCTCAACGGATTCTCCTCCTATCTCACGAACGCAGGTGTTCTCAAAGGCTCTATCCTAGGCCCTACTCTATATTCATCAACGATCTTCCTGATGTCATAGGTTCCCAAGTAGGCATCTATGCGGACGACACTACTATTTACTCCTGCCTCACAAACAAATCTAGTGTCGCCGACAAAACTAACCTGGCCGTTTGACCTCCAATCGTTTGTGGACTGGGGCAGAAATTGGCTGCTTACTGCTCTCTATTACTCACCATAGAGAACCATCCCTGCCTCCCATTAGATTGTCTGACGCTCAACTCCATGAGAGCACCTCTGTGCGACTGATCGGTCCCACACTGTCCGCTGACCTAAGATGGAACGAATACATTGAGTCAATAGCTTCGTCCACCGCAGGGAAAGTTGGCTCCCTGTGCCGCGCCAGGAAATTTTTCTCGCCGGAGTCGATCCTTCAAATTTACAAATCAACTATTCGCCCTTGTATGGAGTATTGCTGCCATACGTCTGGAGCCCCTTCTAACTGTCTCAAAGTCCTTGATAAAATCCAGAGATGGATACGCAATGTAATTGGCCCTGATCTGACATCTCGTCTGCGGCCGCTCTCTCACAGACGTGCCGTTGCCTCACTTTGTCTTTTTTACAAATACTTCCACAGTAACTGCTCCGATGAGCTGCTTTCGCTGGTTCCCAAACTCCATGAATTTAAGCGTTCAACTAGGCTGGCATCTCGCTCTCACCCTTTCACTATCGAAACTGTTAAATGTAGCCATCTCTTCTACTCCAATAGCTTCATGCCTCGCACTTCTCGCCTGTGGAACTCCCTCCCCATTTCTTGTTTTCCTGATAACTATAATCTCCAACTATTCAAATGTAACGTCAATTGACATCTCCAGATGCCCTGATCTATCCCCTAACCTTCTCTTTATCCTTTGGTCTATCACTCCTCTTTGTTCTCGCTCCAATTCTGTAACCCCTTGCATGCTAGTGGCTTCCCGCCTTGCTTGGGGTTGAATGCTAAAAAAAAAATTACACATGTACGTACATACACACAAAATATTTTTATGTATGCATACTGTATATACATCGTATGTATTAACACGCATTAACATTATCACTCTCATTCAGATTCACTAGAAAACAATTCAATGTTAATAACTCATTCTAGAATTGCCCCCCCCTTATTCTGTTGGTAAGCCAAAGGGTGCACATCCTACGCATTACCGCACCAAAATATTACCATGCCCCACGTTGGGAATCCTTGCTCTAGAATGGCATCAAAATGCGCGAAAATATTTCATTCTTTAACAGTCTGTTGTGTTTAGTTTAATCTGTAGCGAACATAAATATAGAAAGGGAAAAATAAATTTTGATAAGATAGCGAGGGTCACAAAGCACTGCCCGGGAGCCCCCAATTACGCTCCAAAGGCTCAGGGAATTCGAGGTTATTGCGCACCAGCCCTGTAGGCATACATGCACGATTGGTGTCGACTCGTTCAGAGAGTATGACCATCACTGACAAGTCTGATCAATGCTTTTGATTCTCATGAGAATAAGAATGATTCTTGAAAACTGCAATGAATTTTGTTATTTTTTAGAGCTTTCTGTGATTCTGTAGAGCCAGATCTTCTGAAAGATTATCTTCTTTAAGACCTAAAGGATTAATTCGCTTGAGGCCATTTTGAATCATTGATCTGAGGAAACGGTTGCATATAGCTGATAGTTTAGGCATTTCAGAACGACTTAGACGCCATGTATTACATCCATATGAATGTCTAGATTTGACGAGGCTATTTAAGAAAAGGACTCGGTTCAAGAAAATGAACAATCTGGGTCGAAGAGTACTGTTCTTGATCAGATCTTGTAGGCTGGTACTCCAGAATCACAAGCATAAAGTTTGCTAAATAACAAACCATATCACTTGAAGACTTCCAAAAACAGCAACAATTAAAATGGATATCAAAAAGAAAATAATTATATAATCAAATTATTGACGTTCCACACTACCGTAAATAAAATATTAGGAAGGAAACTCATCAATACTAGAAACGGCGATAACAGGGGACTTGAGAAGCCTTATTTTTCTGGAAAACTGTTTTAGGAGAAAGATGTTCAACCGAGACTAACGCTAATTGCTCGGTCAATGCATGCTGGATGTTTCCTGTATGGAAACGGATATTCTTACCATTAACATTATCAAAAATGTTAGGTGTCCTTTTTTCCGTGAAAAACTATGTCGATATAAAAACATTCACACATAGTTTGCAAAGAAGTATACTGTATATGAGGTTAGCAAAAAAAATTAAATGGTCAGGGCAAATTACGAAGTGTGTAATGTTTTCTTTGTTTAAAAATATTTTCGATGTCATTATGCATTTTTACCTAATATCACCATCAACGTAATAAATACTTAAAATATATAGAAAATATAAATAGTATTTTTCAGAACTCAGATGATTTATTTGCTTGAATCTAGTCCTGTTCCTAAATAGCCTCGTCAGATCTATATTCTTATATGGATGCCATGCATAGTGTCTAACATTTTGATCAATAAATAAAACCTGAAAAAGGCCGGAGCGTGCAACGGCTGAAACATCGTGTATATGGCAATAAAGATGGCAATAAAGATGATAGACCGAACAATGTAAATCGTGTTATATAGTTACCATAGTCTCAGAAATATAGACAAAATACTATCTCACTACCACGGTAGAATGTGGCACAACGTCGGTTTAATCTGGGGTGTCATGCATATTAGTGTCCCGTCCTGGGTAAAACAATAAAATATATCCGCGTTCTGGGTAATGCGATAAACTACATCCGTGTCCTGGGTAAGGCGATAAACTACATCCAACAGTAAGGCCTCTCATCAGGAGGTTTTGAGGAGTTTGGAACCACCTCTTAATTGCTAGTGCTCCTAGGTCCACCTTGACCCGGGGTTATAGCATCTGTTAGCGTCCCAGCTATGGGCAAATAGTTAACCCCCGCCAAACAAAACAAAAAAAAAAACAAACTATGAAAGTGTAAAAATAGGTTTTAATACCAGCAATACATTTTTATGGAAAAAAATATTGCCAGCAATAAAAATCTTGTCGACATTAAATAACCCATTGAGGTTGATATGCCGTAAAACAAAACAAACCAAACCATATTTGTGTCGTAAGCTTTCAGGACGTATGCGATTGTGGCTCTCTATAACTTCCTAACCATTTTTAGTTTTGAGAAATATTTGAGGTTTTACTAGCACATCCCCCGTTCCCTGTTCATCTATCTTAAGTGGGTTACTGGCAATTTCCCTCTGCCCCTCTTGCTCTTGAATATGTCCTGTTAGTGTCGAATTTTCTAACCTTTTTTTCTCATTATGTTTCCTTAAAATAGCAACTGCCTCTTTCTTACTTTAAGTAAGTGTCTTTTTTTGTTTCTATTTTCCTTGCTGACACTCTCCGCCCTTGGTATTCTCATCATCCTTCTGTAGAACCACATTTCTGTTGTCTAAATTCCTTCTTCATCTGTGATGAGATTTTCCAGCATTCTCTGACTATATGGCAGAACGGGCTGGACAATTTGACATAGCATCGCTGTTCATAACTCTATTCTTCGTTTCTAGTGATATGATTGAACATGAGTTGGTTTCATATTTTACATCAAGACCTAAATAAATTTACAAACGTGGCATTTATAAATTTGTTGACATGTGAAATGAGGTTCTAAGCAACAATGGCGGTTATCTTCTTCTTTTAACCTGGCAGGGCCCATCCCTCTCCACGTTAGACCACATGTGCTCCAAATAGGTGGCTCACTTTGGTCGCGAATACGCAGTCGTTGTAGTTCATCTGACGAACTCTTCCGTCATGGCCGGTGACCTACGTCGAGGATGGCCCTCGCCCTGTAGTGTCGTGTTAACACCACACCCTCACTGAGTTTAGCCCACCAGTTTAAACGATTTGCCGTAGCATGGTAAGTTGGAGCCATCAAGTGAAGGCTTTAGGAGATAGTTGAGGACCAATGATGCCCGTCCATCCGTAAGTGCAGCGTGCCAGATATCAAAAGTACTACCTCTATCCAGAGCCCCCAAATGGAGGTTATATTGAGGATTAAATATTTCTATAAGTATTAGCGTCTTCAGTTGTAATATAGACGATAATCGATAATTTCCAATCTGATAAATAAAGGAGACTCATATGTGAAGTGGAATTATCATTTTAACGATTATTATTATTATTGGTTTTATCTGTTTTTAAATTCATATTTGTTTTGTCTCTACGAATATTGGAAATTCCTCTTTGTGTACGTGTCCGTAACACGACCATGCTCAAAAGACAAGATTCACATGACATTCAGCTTCGTATGCGTTCCTGTTATGTCTTCTTGTTGCTGTTTTTCCAAGATAAATATTAAATTTTATATATTCTTACACATATGCACGGAGTTAGTCTGATTTCAAGCGAACGAAATTATATTTTCCAATTTTCTTTTTTTCACCATTTTGAATTTTTTTTCTACTCCTGAATTTTTCCAGTTTTTTTCTTTCCGCCATGTCTTTCTTCTTCTTTGTCACTTTCGTGTCCTTTACGTTCATTTTTGCTCTTTTTTTTCTTTTTAGTTTTTTCTTTAGTTTTTCAATTCCTCCTCATTTTCTTCTTTAGTTTTTCTCTCACTTTTTCTTCTTTTTTATTTCTCTTCTTTTTCATTTCTTTCTTTTAACGTTGTGCTCTCCCCTTCTATTTTAACTATTACTCTCACTTCTTTCTCTTTCTATTCATTCTTACGACGACTCTACCTACTCCTTCACAACATCTATCCTCTCTATAATCCTCTTACCACTTCTCTTCCTCCTCCCCGTAACGGTCGTTAAGTTTGTTATTCTTCCCGCGTTTTTATGTTTGTTGTCTGCTGCTCTTCCTTTTATGTTTTTGTTTCGCTTTGTTCGTTCCCCGAAATCTGGCGGGAAAGCGATGGAATGCGTTGGGTCGGGGAGCACTTAGGCGAGATGAGTAGGTGAAGCCGGTCATGGGTATGTTAGAGTATAAAGCTGGCGAAGAGGCAAAGTGGGGCCATGTCGGGTGACGGGAACAGTGTATGAAGACCTATAAGCAAGGGGTGGGGGTTCTGCTTTGCTCACAAGATTATTCACCTCTCATCTATCATTTGCAATCCGTTAACAACGTTTCAGTGGAAAAAAAGAACGCTTGAACGACGGCAGTAAATAATTATACAATGTCGGTATCAGAGATTTTATAAACATATAGTTGGCACTACTTAAATAAACTGGTCCCATTCGTAAAAACTAAGGGGAAAATTTCCGGCAAATAACATTGGTAGATTAGCTTTGAGTATATCTTCAATATCGAAAGATATTGATTTTTATTGATTTAGAAGAGGGGGGCCCTGTTCTTAATATCGATACAGTGAAAAATCTATCCCTGATTTTTTACATAGTTACCTGCACTTTCTATTTATATATGGGTCTACTTCATTCATATCTGCATATTTTGTATGCTTTTCTTAATTCATGTAAATTATTTTCCTTAATGTGATACGGCTTTTAAAATGTATGAATCTCTTTGCTTTCTAATTAGAAAAAAATCGTTTTGTAAAAAAAATTGAAAAAATCTATTTCGCCAGATAGTTGCTTGTTTAAAATATTTAAAATAAAACACTAAAAATATATATTCATTTGTTCTTTATTTAAAAGAAATCTTTTTGCGAAATGAAAAAAAAAATTGTTTCCGTACGCAGATATCAATGATGTAAGCACAGTTTTAAAAGACAGGAATCGATTTTATACTGTATCGATATGATGAACAGATCTCCTCTTCTAAAGTTATAACAATTTAATCCTTTTTAATTCGCGGTCTCGCAGTTTAAGGAAGGTAAAAGAACGATAATCTGAAAAAAAAATTATTTTAGATATATATTTCCCTATTTTTTTACGAATTACCAATCTACTTAAGTAGTTCCAGTAGAGTGATGGAAACTCGAACCTTTAGATTGTTGCAATTGAATCCGTTTTTTTTTGTTTTTTTTTTTGTTTTTTTTTGTTTTTTTGTTTTTTTTTTTTTTAACAGGCTTCCTGTTACCAAAACTTAAACAATTTAGGTGAATTATCTAATAGGTATCTCTTATCCTGGAGGCTCGGTGGATTACGGCTCGGATTGAGGAACCGGAGAGCCGACTTCGGATTCCAGTCGAGTGCATTACATTCACTTACGTGTGAATAACCTTGGGAAAGTTATAAATCTATCACTACTCCCACCCCCATACACACACCAGCTATTGGTAAATAGCAGAACAGACTGGGTCATATAGCCTTGGGTGGCAACCGGTTTGGGAAAAGGAAAACTCTGAAGTTAAACCAGTCTGGAAAATCCTGAGGGAGGAAGGGACCCGAACGCAGTTAATAACTCAGAGTACTATCTGGTATTATCTGACATCCACTGCAGCCTGCTTTCGCTCCGCAGGCGCTACACATTTGCGTGCCCTGGGATTGGAGGAGTAAGGAAAAGAGGAT
Organism: Acanthosepion pharaonis; assembly: GCA_903632075.3. NCBI lineage: Eukaryota > Metazoa > Mollusca > Cephalopoda > Sepiida > Sepiidae > Acanthosepion > Acanthosepion pharaonis. The sequence continues at coordinate 1,008,674 of CAHIKZ030004414.1, read as the reverse complement.
TGCTCTTGTGTAGCGCAAAATATTGCAACCATACCAACCTGCGCACGGTACTAGAGTCGCTAGGTTGGGTCGTCATCGATAGACTCCTTTTAAATCATTTATCTTATAGTACTAGTCTTCTTATAGTACTAGTCTTCTTCTATTTGCCACATCACGATCATAGCTCTCCACAACTTCCTGACATTTCTTTCTCCCCTTTTCTATCCATTTACTCAAACTCTAAACATTAGGCTACTCGCTGTTATCTCCTGCCTTTAATATTCCCCGTGAGTGCTAAATTTTCCAAGCCTTCTTCATCATCATCATCATCATCATCATCATCATCATCATCATCATCATCATCATCATCATCATCTCCCTGACTTTTGTAATCGTAGTGGTGTGTCCGAATGCAGAAGCCATATTGAATCTCCTTCACAACGGTCTATCAACGGCAGCTATTAGCAATTCTGCTATAGTTATACTTGTCCCTTGTTTGACATTATCCAACCAGTTATTGTTCTTTATTATATATCTCAAAAATTTCGGCCGTTTAAGCTAAGCTGTAAGTAAAATTTTCCTCTTAGTTCCACGCTGCCCATATGGTCTGTCCATGGTATTTGGAACAGTTGTTGGTAAATAACATTTCAATAACTTCGAGTTTTTCCTCATCTGTGAGAAAATTATCCAGCATTTACTGCCTTATAGGTGATGATGTAATGAATATGCATACACCTGGGTTCCCCCTCACAATAATATGATTGGCTGGTGTCAGCCATAAATACAGACTGATGTGGAGGTACAGGACTACGTCTATTGCCTACCACTACGACGAGGACCAGTCCATTACGGTTACCTGCTAGATTGTCCTACCCGGTTATAGTAGTCCAAAACCACTTTGCTGCTTCAAACAAATATATCCCTTTCCGGGACATATCAGGCGATTAGATATTAAATAAAAGTTCAGCAGTGCGTTCTATATTTTTTTGCATTTCCTATCTCTTAGTATTTTGCTGAGCTTCTGAAAGGCATATTTTACTATTCCTTAGCACAGTGTCGGTGCGTACTAAAAGCCCCGACCTGTTAGACCTGATTGTGGGCCCCAGTAGTTATTTGTAACTCTCATTATTTTATCAATATTTGCTTTTTTCTACATACATTTATATTACGTGACAAATTAAACTAAGCGCAACTGACTATTAAAATTTTGTAGGTAACGAACTGATAACCCTCAATATACAAAAAACTGATACACCTCTATTAAATGGACTGTTCTAGAAGTGATAAAAGAATCTATGGTGTTGGTCTCAGGGGCTTGCTTTCCAGCTTCGGCTTGAGCGAGCAAGCAAGCATCAAGACGTCGAACTCTCTGCTTTCGGGCAAAGAGGAACCCAGACGAGGCTATGCCGAAGGGCAGAGTTTCGTCTGGGGTGGTAAACGGCAACTCGATCCCGTTTTTTACGGAGTCTACGGGGAATTTTTGCCCGAGCCCACTAGCTAGGTTCGACCCCGCATTAAAAAAGGCCTTGTGCCATATCCTTCCTCGCGGAGAAAATAACCTTGCTTTCCAGCATCAGACGAACTTGTAAATATCTACTTGCATTTTTCTTGTTTAAAATAAACCCTTATACTTTGTAAGTTGCCGTTCTTGTTATTATTTTCAATAAAAATTCCGGACACCATTACAAAATAAAGGATGAAATATTTTTGCGGATTTTGATCCCATTCTGGGCGTTTGTTTTTTGTTTTCGTCCAAATCCGCGAATTCGTTTTGTTCATGCTAAGTGTCGAAAAAACAATATATAAAAATTCACTATTTTTCATCCATAATGCTGAATGTATTAAAATTAACCAACTTTTTAACAAGAAAAATCTCAAGTTGACGTTAAAAATTGCTGCAAATCATTGTCGATTTATTTAAAATGCAATGATCTATTATGAAATGTCTCTAATTTGTATTTAGATACATTGTATTCATTTCCATTTTTTCTAGTTAAAATGTTCACTCATATTACGAATGATCCATTATTGTACAATAAGATTATTTCTATTTTATCTGAATACTACCTTATGAACATTGAGATGTAGTAGTGTGGGGGCTCCGTATCGTAGATTCAGGGGCGTGTAATACATTGGGGGGGGATGAGGCCCTTACACCGGTTCTGCCTAAATTCTGCGTCATATTAGTTGCCGGTTACTACATTGCTTAAATAGTTGAATTTCTGAACCTGCTTGATTTTAACGTTCCCAATGTGCAGCGCATATCTAGTGCTGCCTCCGTTTGCTGAAAATTACCGTAAAATGCGGCGTACTAGTCGAGTTTTCAAGCCTAAAATGATATTTTCAAAAATAGGGGTCGACTAATATGGCGGGCATAAAATGCAAACCTTTACCACGGAGTTGGAAAAGAAGTGGGACAGCACTTCATAGCATTTGACATCAGTCAGTTATGTGCCATGCGTGATACATGTTTAGGCGATCATGTATCTTTCGATACATGACTGACGAGGCAGAATTTTTCCCCGCAGTAGGTTGCCATTTCTTTCTGTAGTAGAACAGTTACTATCCAAGGCTATAGAACCCGGCCTACTATTTACCCATAGCTGGGGGGAGAAGAAGAGGATTCATACCTTTCCTAAGTGTATTAGCTCGTAAGTGAATGTAATGGATTCGACTGGAATTTGAACTCGGCTCTCCGATTCCTCAATCCGAGCAGCTGTCCATTACTCCACCGTTTGATATATTAACACATAAATTAATATAAAATGATAAAATAGTAACGCAAATTCAATATTCTGTTAACGCTACATCACACATCGCGTCCAACCGCTGATACATTAAGTGTAAACACTGACTAGTCCTAGTGTGCGTCTCATCTGCGCAATTTCATGACAGTAATGACAGTAATATTTTATAACACTTGATGTTGACTTTAATATGTTTATCATTAGACCAGACGAATTTTAAATATTCGCTAAATTATACCGATTCAATACAGTGATTTTCCAAGCGTAGCTTAGATGTGGCACAAGGCCGAAAGTATGGGTCACCCAGTGAGGATCGAACTCACTACTCAGTCGCAATTGTTCTAGCGAGACAAATTTTCTAACCATTACACCACCTCGAGGTGCCCAAAGGATTTTCCAAGCGTAGCTTGAATATGACACAAGGCCAAAAGTAAGGGGCACTCAGTTAGGATTGAACTCACTACTCAGTCGTAACTGTTCTAACGAACCGAGCTTGCTAACCATAACACCAACTCGGTGTCCAAAAAGTGATTTACCAAGCGTAGCTCAGATGTAGCACAAGGCCGAAAGTATGGGGGCACCCAGTGAGGATTGAACTCACTACTCAGTCGTAATTGTTCTAGCGAGACAACCTTGCTAACCATTACACCACCTCGAGGTGTCCATACCGATACACTATATCAGGGGTGGCCAAACTGCGACTCGCGAACTACATGCGGCTCTTTGACCTTTTAACATGCGACCAGTGGAAATACGTTGTCTGAGCTCCTTTTTTTTTTTCACCACAGTTAATATGAAAGGTAAATAAGAAAGAAAAAAATTCAAGCTTTATAATTATTTACTGGGTATGAATTATGACCCCTCTGGATAGAAACGTAAGTTTAATGTAAAAATATTTAAGAATTTAAATCCTAATTTGAATGCTAGGCCTGTGTGTGGTATTGTTCTTTAGCGCCGAGGTAAGCAATGGTGGGAAGCAGAGAGATTCAGGAAATTTCCGGTCAGCAAGTGTATCAGAAGATTGAGGTCATGGGTAATTGATTAAGGGGACCGCACTCATATCATATACATTAATGCAGGATAGCACATGACGTTGAACTGTGCAGACCCCGTTGGTACACTTCGAATACAAGTTTTGTTTAAAAGTGCCTGCGAAAATTTTGTGAAGGAAGATGGCCTCCTTAAATTGTAAGAAACGAAAATATGAAAACAAATTTTAATCCAGAGTGGGAGTAATATTTTGCATTCAACATGAAAAGAGCTAAACCTTTGTGACATGTATCACATGTGTAAATTTTATTGATGCCTTGCAACTCTCAAACATCTGAATTTTATTCTTTGGTTTGTTTTACGGCATATCAACCTTAATGGGTTATTTAATGCCGACAAAATGTTTATTTCTGGTAATATTTTTTCTTCAAAAATGTATAGCTGGTAATATCCTTTTTTTTTTCAAAAATGTATTGCTGGACTATTTTTTTTTTTTTTTTTTACAAAGTATTTCTGGTATTAAAACCTATTTTTACACCTACACAGTGCTTTCACCCCAGTGCTGGGGCTAACCATTTACCCATAGCCGGGACCTCAACAGATGCCACCACCCCGGGGCAGGGCCAAGGCGGACCCGGGAACACCAGCAACCAAGAGGTGGCTCCACACTCCTCAAAACCTCCCGATCAGAGGCCCCGCCGCCGGACGCAGTTTATCCTCTTACCCAGGACAGAATGTTATTGTATGTGGCGCTTACATAAAGCAAGTTAGGCCACCCCTGCAATATACAGTACCAACCGTTGTGTGTTGATTGATATACAACACATATAGAAAAATATTACAGTGTGTCAGTATGCAGTAGAGTGATGCGACCTTGTTTAGTTTGGGAACAGGTTATCGTGCACTGTAGCTTAACTTCATTTATCGGTAGACCTAAGCTTGGTCCACTGGTAGCTTACCGTATGCTTGGGGATCGACCTTTTGAGCTAAAATTCTTGAGGTCGACCTGTACGCCAGATCGACTTGTACGCTGCAATTTACGGTATGCAGTCTATTGTCTTACAGTTGTTTATTTTTTTTTACTTTATTGCTTTATTGAAAAGTTCTTTTATTTGTTTTTGTTTTTTTGTTTTTTGGAGGGGGGTCTGAATCTTCCTTCAGTACACTGCCATCTGTGTGTCTTACGTTCTTAAGATTTTGTCCGACGAGTACTAAACTGTCACGTAATATGGTAATCGTAACCGTTTCTTTATAAAGAAATATTAATCCTCCCCTATGACAGTGTATGCTGAACGATCTCCTCACACATAAAATAATTTGAGGCAACAGAAATGGCGTTCTACAGAAGGATGCTGAGAATACCATAGACTGAACATGTGAGTAACAAGAAAGTTTTAAAAAAAATGGAAACGAAAAGGACACCTATACATAGAATCAGAAAAAGAGAATTGAAATTTCTAGTACTCATTATAAGAAAAGAGTGCTTGGAGAATTTGACACTCACAGGACATATTGAAGGCATGAGGGGAAGAGGAAAGAAGTGAGTAACCTACATATCGAGCATGTTTAAATGTGTGGCAGTGCAGGGATTGGGAAAGAATAACAAAAATAAATCTTACTAAGGACAGGAAGTTGTGGAGTGCCATGATCGCTTATGTAAGACATGGCACATAGAAGAAAACAGTCTTCTCTTTTAGGATCGTTTTGTTGTACTGGTTAAATAAATCTAGCGAGAAACACAAAATCATGTCGTCAACAGGTTTTATGAAATAAAGCTTCTGGAGATATTTCGCTAAAGAAACCCAAAGTAATGCCATCATCCGGAACAGGAAGCTTATAACCGAAAATTGAACAAGAGAAATTAGTTAAATTCGTCTTCCTCCATTCCTCAGACTCCACTGGCGATTATGGAACAACCGCTCACAACAACAGTCGGTGTTGCTGCTGTGGTTTCAATAGCAACTAATATTTTACGAGATGAAGTTGCTAGTCCCATACCTGTCTGTATTTTTACCGTTTACAGTATGCGATGGCGCCAAACAAACCCGCATCTATGTACTGACCTGGTTCGACACTGATTAACTTATAGGTAAATTCACAACTCTTATTTTGAACACCAGTTGAAAGCTGAATAAACCAGAACCTGGTAACTCATCTCTCAAGTGGACTAAACCTGCTTTTTAATTGATTTGTCTGTTTAGACGTATGTCAACTCCTTATGGGTCATTTAATGCCAAATATTAATTTTTCTTGCAAACTTTGAATACAAATGTTGATTTTGTTGAGCGGCATATTAACCTCTATGGGTTATTTAATGCCGAAATTTAAATATTTTGAACAGGATTTTATGACTTCATTCAAAATAACTTAGTTACCTTCCTTGTACGCGTGTTTTACATCATATAATTTAAAATCGTACAGTGCATAAACTTAGCGTTTTTCACCTCACACGTAAAAATAATTTTTAGATGAACAACAATTTTGTCTTAGAAAAATGATAAACACAACAATTTTTTGTTTTAGAAAAAACAAGACCCTGGTGACGACATTGTGCTAATGTCGAAAGTACTCGGAATAAAATGAATATGCATCAAGATGGTAATTTTCTTTCTTCCTTTAATAAGGATACAAAGAAATTATGAGAGGATCCTATTAAAAAATAGACAAAACTTGTCTAAATTGTTTAATGAGACATGGCTTATATATATATATATATATAGATAGATAGATAGATAGATAGATAGATAGATAGATAGATATTCACCGAATATAAGACCAAGACCCAAGAGCCATTCAAGGTAGAGGGTTATTGTGTGAAGTTATATTAGCATAGGAAAGGACAAGCGTTAGGAATATAGAGGTAAAGCAGACTTTAGAAGGAACCAGAAACCCAATCCTAAACAAGAAACACTGGATAAACTTCTATTCCTGTTCAAGAGACATGGGAAAAGGTGTGAAATGGAGGCTAGGCGAACCTATCTACTCCTTTTGGGACGATATATTGTTAAAGATGCTGATAAAATGGTCGGGTGCTCACTGTCCCGCTCCAGGAACTATATGACTCCCTCCCTGCTATACTCGGTTAAGATCCCGCTTAGACCGAAAATGGAATATTCCCGCCAAATCTGGAGCTGCCCAATCATCGTTTGCCTATCTCGATAAAGTTCAAAAGCGTCTATGCGGTCTTGTGGGTGATGAATTATTTTCCACTCTACAACCCCTTTCCGTCTATCGCTATTTCCATGGCATGTGTTCTGACGAGCTACATTCCTTGGTTCCGTCCTAACCTTTGTAACGAGGACATACCATACCACGTACACAATGGTGAATCATCTACATACTCTTCGTATTCCATTAGTAAGGAGAAAGTTCGACTCGGACAGCTTCTTCACAAGAACTGCTGCTCTGTAGGTCAGTCTCCTGGCAGGATGTTTTCCCAATCACTACAATCCGGACTTCTTCAAATCTAAAGTTAATAGTCATCTTTCCAACATAAACTCATAAACTACACCTCTTACCTTCTCTTACGCTCAAATACCACAAAGTAACCCTCGACCTTCAGTGACTTTGGTTTAGGTGAACATTTGTACAAAATAATAATAATAATAAAGTAATGCAAGCTTTCGTTCCCCCTATTTAAAACTGTTAATACTGGAAAATCTCCTCACAGAAGAAGAGACTTGAAGTAACAGAAATGTGATTCTACAGGAAAATGCTGAGGATACCATAGACCGAACACGTGAAAAGGTTTTGGAGAAAAAGGAAACAAAAAAGTAACTTATACTTCAGAAAAAGTCAGTTGAAATTTCTGGGGTACACAATGAAAAAAAATTTGATACTCACAGGACAGATTGAGGGGAAGAGGGACAGAGGAAAACAACGAATAACCTACCTACTCGAGGAAAGAGGGCTTGGAAAATCTGATACTCACATGACAGATTGAGGGATAGCGGAAAGCAGCGTATTGACGAGCTTGAGTAAATGGATGGTAGAATAGGGTTTGGGAGAAATAACAAAAAAAGAAAAAACTTATTAAGAGCGACAAGGGACAGAAAGATGTGGAGGGCCACGATCCTGCAGTGATACGGCAAATAAAAGAAGATATAATACCTATGTTTAAAGTTAATAATACTCAAAAGGACATGTTACAGGCAAGCGGGACAGAGGCAAGCAGAAAATAATCCTTGCCTAAGGAGTTTGCAAATGGTTCGCAGAACAGCAATTAAAGGAGATAATAAAAAGACAAACATTGTTAAGAGCTACAAAGGAAAGGAAATTGTGGAGAGCCATGATCACCCACGTCCTGAAGGGACACGACTCATAGAGGAAAAATAATAACAATGTTGAACTCCGGGATTGCCTGTCGTATTTATTTTCGCACTGATGCCCCCCCCCAGAAAGACATGAATACATTTGTTCCGCTCCTTGCCAAAACCATATATTAAATAGCAGAGTAAACTATGCCTTCTTTTAAAAGGAAATCTCTGAATTTCTACGGTGAAGAGCTATCATTATTTACATTATTTACAAGCCGACTATTGTCCTCATCTTTGTTGTCATTATCACAAAGTTTCAGCAGCTATGCCCTTCGGCCTTCATCAGATGCTTGTCGATCCATATAACCTTCAAGGAATTTTGAACTGAACGCTTTCTTTAATCTACAGAATAGATTGTTCTCGTTCCGCGGACGATTTCAAAAGATATCTCATCTAGTTCTTATTTAGTACTGCTCAGTTATTGCTCGTCCCGTTTTCACTGATTTCCTGATGAAGACCGTAGAGTACAATGAAACGTTGTGATAATACCAACAAAGATGAGGACAATAGTACGCATGTAAATAATGAAAACTCTGTATTCCAAACAGTGGAGATAACAATGTGAAACACTATTACATTTCTCAGAAATACATGACAATTCACGGATAATAAAGAAAAAGTCATGATCGCCTACGTCCTGAAGGTTTTTTTTAATGCAAGTAAAGGAAAGAATGGATAGCGGCTCGGATTGAGGAATCGGAGAGCCGAGTTCGAATTCCAGTCGAATCCATTACATTCACTTACGTGCAAATACCCTTGGGAAAGGTATGAATCCTCTTCTCCCTACATCTATAGGCAAATATCAGGATAGACCGGGTTCTGTAGCCTTGGATTGTAACTGGTCTACCGCTGAAAGAAATGGCAAATTACTGCGGGAAAAAAATCTGCCTAGTCAGTCATGTATTGAAAGATACATGATCGCCTACGCGTATATCACGCATGGCACATAACTGACTGAAAGAAAAGAAACTTTTCCGTCCCGGTTCTAAATTTGCTTTACTTCTTCCTGATAAATTTACGAGATTAAATTTAGAGATAATAGAACCTCATAGATAAATTTATATTTATGAGAATGGAACCTCAGTTTTCATAGACTACAGTCTAATGCTCACCCACTGACTTAGACACTCAACTTTGTTTGAGCGACAGCAGTAATTGAGTGTGGAGCCACCGCATTTCCTAAAACAAATAGTTCCAACTACTTCCACCCACTCAACCCTTCACCCCCACCCACATTTCTCTCCTCTTTCCTTCCTCAAACGCTGGCTTTGCGTGTTCTCTCTTTTCTTTTCTCTTTCTCTTTCCATTTCTATTTCTTTTTTCTCTTTCTCTCTCTCTCTTTCTCTCGACCTCTTTCTATTTCTGTCTTTATCATTCTTTCTTTCCCTTTCTGTCTCTTCTTTCTTTGTTTCTTTCTTTCATTCTTTTTTCTTGTGTCTTTCTCTCGGCTTTTTTTTCGGGTTTGTTCTTTTTACAACAGCGCCACGTTTCTTAATTTATCGCACGACCAGTTAACTTACTTTTATAAGCGTTTCGACAATTCAGTGATGTACAAGTTTACGACTTGCAAAAAATAGACAATTACTTTTGAAACAAATAAATGAAAACTAAAGTTTGCCTCTTCTAAATTAATTATTATATTCTTTAATTTTGGTGTAACTTACAGAACCTCTGAATTTTTGGAATTGAGAGAATTCTAAAATGGAAAAAATATTACAGAAAAACGTCAATCTCCAACGTAGTTCCTGTTAAAGTCCTTTTACAGTGTAACCCGGATATAAGAGAGTTGTCGGGACCGGAGAAGAAGTCTCTTATATCCGGGTTTCTGTTATATCCGGGTTTGGTCTATTTTATATACATTAACACAGTCTCTAATTTGGGACCAGAGAAAATCTCTCTTACATCTGGGTTTCTCTTATATCCGGGTCTCTTATATCCGGGTTACACTGTACTTTAAAATTTTAATATGAAATTACAAACCATATTTAAATTTGAATGAGAATCCGACGCAATCTATATAATAAATGCGAATCTCAATGTGTCACTGTGTCACACTTTTTCAATTTTACTCCGAGAGGCCGTAACCAAAACATATACCATTTTTAAATCAGACTGACTCCGTGAGCAAATTCAAAACATTCCAGGCCCGATCCGAACCCGCAATCCTGAAATTTTGGATTCCAAAGTTTTCATTACTACGATTGTTTTTCGAATTCCGCCATATTGGCTTCTATCGATAAAAACAATTAAAGGAACACAACTCTCTAATTTTCAATAGCTCATGTTCAAATGAAAAATTACTGTTCTCAAATTACAGTGTTTCTAAATAAAATTGTCCGTTTGTTTTTTTCAAATTTACTCTTAAAGGTTGTAGCCCAACATATCATACCATTTTGGAATCAGGCCGGCTCCGTAATCAAATTAAAACATTCCGGGCTGGACACGGACCCGCAATCCTGAAAATTTGGATTCCCAAGGTTTCATTACTGCGATTGTTTTCAGCGATTTTTTATGTGATTTGAATTGTGAAATTTTTTGTAAGATAACAATTTTTATAACCTATGAAATAAATTTAGGAATAATCGAAATGCAGCAAAAGTCACCCGGGTTGGTGAGGCTATTTAACCCATACTTGTAGGTCATGAATTTAGAGTTTTTCTTCAAAATCGGTTGCCATCCAAGGCTATAGAACCTGCTGTTCAACCCATAGCTGGAGGGAGAAGAGATGGATTCATGCCTTTCCCGATGATATTTGCAAGAAAAATGTGAATGTAACGAGCTCGACTAGAATTCGAACTCGGAACTCCGATTCCTCAACCTGGACAGCTAACCATTACTCCCAGCGAGACGGGAAATCTAGTAAGGACAGGTGATAGGTCGAAGACGCCCAGCCGAACCCCCTTCAGTTAATATATGACCGGGCTTCTTCAATCAAGTGATCAACTTGTGATAAAGTTGATCACTTAATGGTTTTTGAAGCAATGTCGGATACGAAAATTTTTTCAAAGAAATAAATATACAAATAAAAACTGAGTTGAAATTAGTGAAATCTAATTTTAAATAATTATACAGTTAAAGCAAAGTAAAAATTCAGCGTTTATATGACTAACGTAATCCCGTTCTGTCTCGCCAAAATAGATTTGTATGAAATAAAATTCATTTTTCTGATGATCCTGTTTCATTAGCAAAATATGTCAAAATAAGAGGTCTACAAAGTGTTGCATGTACTTATCAAACAATAGTATTTATTTTTCTCCCTCTGCTTCTGGAGAGGACTTGGTCTTCCATTCTGAGGACGCATGAAGCGTCTTCAAAATGGAAAGTGCCGAGAGGACATGAAAAATACAGGGTTTCCCCCAAAATTTGACATCATTTTAAAAGCAATTATCTTGAAAACTACTAATTCTAGCTCAATGAAATTAAACAGTTTAGGTGTTGAACATCCTAAGTTTATTACGAGACCGATTTCATAAGTGTTCAATATTTGCATGACTTGTGACACAGCACAAGTCAAGTCGATAGTTAAGCTCTTGCCAAACACCCTGTAACATATCTCCGGTAACATTACCCAATGCGGAAGTGATTCTCTACTTGAGTTCATCAATCCTAGCAGAAAGAGGGGGCATAGACCAGTCCCTTCACATATCCCCATAAAAAGAAATCATACGGGGTCATGTCCGGTGACCGCAGCGGCAATTTCATCAGAAAACTTCCTTTATCTCCAACACGCCCGATCCATCTCTCTGGCAGATTCTTACTGAGATAAGAAAAATAAAATATTAAATATAAAATCTTGATCTGCTTCTATACATTCTGTGAAAATTTGAGGTTAATTCAACACGAATTGCCAAAATAATTGGCCTGCGAAATTATGTCAAATTTTGGGAGACACCCTGTATTTTTACAGCTTCCTACACTAAACACCGTCCTTTTGTCACGTTCTTCAACGACAGGTGGGGGGGGCGTGTGGATAAATACCTACCCACCTACCTACCTACATCACGTGCACGTCACACTCCAAAAGATAAAACTTATTAAAAAAACAAAAAAAAAACTTTAAAACATCAAAGGAGTATTAAAACTCGAGCCGACAAACCCGTCATTCTTTCGCCTGTCTGCCTGTCTGCCTGCCTGTCTGCCTGCCTGCACTTCCCACTTTCCTTCGCTTTTCACTAGCTTTCTTACTTGCTTGGTGATCCCATAACTGATTTTTCGAACGCAGGTCGGGACAACAGTGGAACGCGTCCGTTTGTAACCCACGTGACGGACGATGTGAAATGGGTTTCCGAAGTCGATATTCTGCAAAACAGTTGGCAGATACTGATGTATACAGATGACCTAACTATCACTGCAGACACCATTACCAATGTCACTGTTCTCCTACATCGAGAATATGCTGCTAACACTGTTGGGCTCTAAAACTGAATTCCTATGCTTCATAAAGCATATACAAAATATCTCAGGTAAATCAATAAAATCTATCGAATCTTTTACATACCTAAAAAGCGTAATAAAATCTACTGAAAAGCATTCGGATAGCTAAAGCCTGCGTCGCCTTGAATAAAATAGATGCAAACTGGAAATCTGATCTACCAGACAACCTCAAACGGAGATTCTTTCGAGCCACTCATGACGTCTGGGAACCAGCGAATGCAGCTCCTCGGAGCAATTGCCATGAAAGTATTTGTAAAACAGACAGAGAGAGGCGACGGCGCGTCTGTGAGAAGGTGACTGTAGACGAGATGCCAGAACAGGGCCAATCAAGAACCCCGAGGCAAACAGAAGGGATTCCAGACCATATATGGCAGCAATACTCCATGCAAGGACGAATTGTTGATTTGTAGATCTGGAGGATCGATTCCGGGGAGAAAAATTTCCTGGCGCGGTACAGGGAGCCAACTTTCATTGCGGTGGACGAAGCAATTGACTCAATGTATTTGTTACCTATCCATGGCGTAAGACAGATTGGTCGTCTAGCAACCATTGACATTAACCAACTGTTATGACACAGAATGCCAGCCAATTGACCTTCTGACCTTGATGCAGGTCCGTGACGGCCGGCGTGATAGACTCATGAATGTCTGAACTAGCTCGACAGAATAATAATAAATAATTTCTTACTTTCACTGAATCTTTCCTCATTAACACTTTCTTTCCACTTTCCTTCCTAATATTGTTTTCTCCAATATTTTCTCCGTGTAAAAATGAACGTTGGATAAATATATTTCGACTGTAACCCTCGACCTTCAGTGGCCTGCATTATGTTCTAAACACACACACACACACACACGTACACACACGCACACACACACACGTATATACATACACACATACATACATATGTATATTTATATATATGACAAATGGAAAAACATTTCATTGAAACTAGATTACATGTTTCGCCCTTACTAGGCTTCATCAGATCAAAAATGAAATAAATAAATAGGTGTGTGTATGTGTGTGGGGGTGTATGCACAGATAATAAATCGCTAATACTTTTCCACTAGGCTGGCGTTTTAAAACTTTCTTATTTAAGCATACACACAAATGCATGGATGTCAAAAGGTAGATGATGACAGATTTTATATTTATTTTATAAGCCACTGTTTACATAAAAATTTAGTATTAATCAATTGATGTTGACAAAAATGTCAGTCTAAATTTATATGTATTTGAGAAATACATTCTTTGTGTTTCAAGTGATACTATCGCCACTACTTAGGAATATTTATAATGTAATTACATTGGTCCTAACCAGGCATCTCAGCTTCAGTCACTTTCCTACCACCATAAGGTAGTGTCCTTCTGCCTTTTCTATGTTAATATCAGGAAGAGGCATCTGATGTTTCTGAGACACATAATGAGGAAGGAGAGCCTGTAGAATCTGATACACACTGGTCGAATAGAGGGAAAGAGAGACAAGGGAAAACAACGCATGACATACCTGGCGGACTTAAGCAAGTGGATGACAGAACGTTGTCTGGGGGAGGAAGCAGAGGGAATGAACTTGTTGAGAGCTACAGGGGATAGACGTAGGTGGAGAGTCATGATCGCCTACGTCCAGAAAGGACATGACACATAAAAAGAAAAAGTAAAAATTGTTCTGATGAACTTTCCTCTGTAGTACATGGACTTCATGAATTTAAAGGCGTTGCTAGATTGGCGGCTAGGTCTCGTCATTTAATATTGTTATGCCGAACGCATGGATGTGTATCTGCTCCTAGCCTCGGATTGCTTATATGGATGTGTTTGCGTGAACTAAAATGCGTACTCATGTATGTATGTGTGTCTATGCGTATGAGAGTGTCATCCCAAACAAACACAGAAGTAAATTCCCCTCCCGCCACCAAACATTGTCAAACAAGGATAAATAGATCCAATTTTAAAAAATAAACCAGTTTGTCTGATGATCGCAAAAGCGTGAAACCTAGAGTCAAAAACTCATATCCATACAAATGAATATGTTAGCTTATCACTGATATTGAGCACTTTCCACTAAGTACTGCGCATATAAAATAATATATATATGTGTGTGTGTGTGTGTGTGTGTGTGTGTGCGCGCGCGCGTGTGCGTGTGGTGTGAACATAGAAATCAGCACTGCATGGTCATTTCACGCCTTAAATGATCATCAGATCATTGACCACTCTTTCCGCGTAAATATAGCAAATTTTAAATCATGCGTGTGTGTGCATTATCATGGCTCTGCTTTTTGACTTTTTGGGGCTTTCATTAACACTTTCTCCTTTATGACCCCTCTTTGTCGTAATTTTTCCTGCATCCATTTAAATTTGTCAAATCACGCTGATTTCCTCTTCTTCTCTTGCCTTCGATGTATCCTGTGAGTGTTAAATTCTCTGAACCTTCTTTCCGCATTATTTACCCCAAACATTTCAGCTGTCTCCTTCAGGCTATCAACAGTTTCTTGTTGTTTCCTGTTCGCTTAAGAACTGCTTTATTTGGAACATGCCATATTTTTGACATTCTAAACATCCATTTTTGCCTGTGTCTAAAATAATTTCATTCATTTGTAAATAACTCCGGAAAGTTTCGTTGAAAGCCGAAAATTATTCGATTTTTGCAAGAATTTGTTTTTAATAACAACATAAAGATTCTAGCGATAAAGCTTTGTTTTTATCAAGTTTAGGACATTTTATCATTATGGTACGCTCATTTTTTAGCTAATTTCAGGAGGTACTTATTTATAACTGAATGTCTTTCTTCCAAAATATATTTCCTATTTCTTCATTGGAAACCTGTCAGGAAATGATTTTTTTAAAATCTTTTTAGGCTAATAACTGATGAAACTGTCTCGCTTAAATTCGATGCCGACGCGAGAATATCTTCTGTGTGCCGTGTCCTTGCATATGAGTGGGAAGGATAGTAAAGAGGCAAACATTTCTTAGAGCTGCAAGTGAATAGAAGTCGTGGAGAGAAATAATTGCCTACATTCTGAAGGAACAAGGCACAATAAACATAGAAGAACGCCCGATCTCGATTTCCTTTTTTAAACATGTTCAACAATTCCCTGCAACTTCTGGTGCTTTTGCTATGTATTTAGAGATTCTTGATAAAATATAAATAAGAATCTGAAGTCTTATTGGTCATGACCTGGCATCTAGGCTACAATCCTTTTCACACTGTCGTAACATAGCTTCCCTGTGATTTTTCTATAAATATTTTCATGGTAATCTTTCTAATGAGCTTTCCTCTTTGGTAGCATAAACGCAGTACTAGATTGGCGGGAAGGTCTCATCATTTTGTAGTTCAAATTGCTAGATGTAACCGTAAGTTCTATGCTAACAGTTTCTTCTGTCACACTTCTCGCCTGTGGAACACTCTTCAGGCTTCTTGCTTCCCAGTGAACTTCGATCCTCAGAAATTTAAATGCAATGCCAATCGTTATCTTCTGTATTCTTGTTCTTTTATTGTTCTCTCACAATGTTTTCTTTTTACATTCTCTCACACTCAGCGACATAATTTTGAATCACCGGCTCCCGTACAATCACCGAAGTTAAGCAACGTCGAGCCTGTTCAGTGCATAGATGAGTGACCGTTTGGGATGCTGTAAACTTAGATGTGCGAGTGGTGTAATGGATAATGGCTGGGAATTGTTAATCGGAGAGCAGAGTTCCAATTTTAGTTATGTTCGTTATATTCACTTACACGCAAATATCCTTGGGAAAAGTATGAATCTATCTCTTCTTCTCACGGCTATGGGTTAATTAGTAAGACTTTATCACTAAAACATTATCTCCCCCACCCCGCGCAAAAAAATTCTTACAATTTAAAATATCTTCTGGCTTTAAATAATCTGTAAAGAGTTTATAAGCCGTAGAAAACGAATCAATCACGCTCAGTGACCACCCCCCCTTACGTCTTAGTGGCTTTATTGCCTTGTTTGGACGAAATGGTTTTAAAAAATCAGTTCACTAGAGTTCACAAATCTGCATCGCTTTCTCAGTCTTTCTTATGCAAATCTCTTATATATATATTTTTTACATCCAAACGAAGCTGCTGCTGCTGTTGCTGCCAAATCACGCGTTATAAAGGCGTTAAGACTACGAGAGCCAAATTGTCCCTCGGTCTTGGCAGAGCATCAAAACCTCCTCCATCACCAGATTAATCTGCTGTATGTTCTGCCGGGAGATCGTCTCCAATTTGCAGATGACCGGTCGAACTAGTTGATGACTCTGGTAGGATAGTTATCAAATCGTCGGAGAACGTGACCGAGCCATCGAACACGGCGCTGAGCTATACTCCGGAGGATGCTCGGCTAGCTTGTCTTCCGGCGGAGCTTCTCAATGGACAAAAAATCGGACCAGTGCCCCTCCTCGATAGTCCTGAAGTTACGGCACTCGAAGCTACGGACGCGGGAGGCGAGGGTCATGCCAAGAGGACGCTGACGTTTCAAACTTGATGCATCGGGATATGTCACGATGCCACCATAGTGGTCTCTCATGACACCTGTAACCAGCCTACGATTTCTGTTGATCTCCGTGAGGAAGTTGCTGTTGTCGGAAACTTCTGAGATCAATGAACCCAAAGACAAAGTTGTTATGGCACGCCTCAGATGGAGACAATGGCTTTTACAAAGAAGAGATTTATATACCCTACTTTTCCGAAACAGACGCGGAACAAGGTAATTACTTTATTTTTATATTAAACTAATTAATTTACGTACACCAAAAAAACACCTATTATCTCTTTTCGCCTCATAGAAAATAGGTAATATAAATTCTTTGAAGGCAGAAGCATTAGATGAAGTATTTTTTAAAAAGCGTTAATATGTGAAATCTACCCAGATATTTGATTGTCGAGACAATCGTCAATTGTACAGCATGCTGCAGTCTTGGGACATCTTTTATAGGATTATGCCCCTTTGTTTTTACAGGATTATGCCCCTTTATGTATACAGTGTAGCCGACTTTCAACTGTTAATTTTGATACGCATTTTTTTCTTACAATTCTATAGCACAAAAATTTAAGTCAATCAAAATTATTTCTTATGTAATTTATTTGGGATGGGATTAAGAAACAAGAAAATATTATTATTTCTAAACCCTAATTTCTTCATTGTTATTTATTCTTTATATTATTATACCACTTCTGTACCCCAAATAGGTGTCACGTTTGTATCGGTATTACCTACACTATGTATAACATTTATCCTGGAACCGTGGTAATTGGTAAAAGTATGGTTTCGAGGAGTTTATTTTTCTCGGTATTTCTTTTTTTTTTCATTGGATATATATACAAGAGCACACCGGCCTGCTATAATGGCCGGCATGCTGGTCTCGCTGGATCAATTACGGCTGAGTAGTGAGTTTAATCCTCACTGGGTGCCCCATACTTTCGACGTTGTGCCACATCTAAGAAAATCATCATTGGATATGTACATATTGTAAATAAAAAAAAAATAATGCTCTTTTTAAAATTTTCGTAAGCGCAAAATCTTGTTAATGGTTTTTTAAAGAAAAAATTAAATTAGGGCTATTTGCTAAGTTTAGATTACATGTTGTACAAGGCGCTCAGTGAGGATCGAACTCGTTACTTAATCCTAAATGATCTAGCGAGACAAGCTGGCTAACCATTATGGCACGTCCAAGTGCCCAAGTAAGTTCCTAAACGTAGCTTAGATGTAAAACAAGGTCGAAAGAATGGTGCACCCAGTGAGGATCGAACTCACTACTCCGTCGTAATTGTTCTAACCAGACAAGCTTGCTAAACATTACCCGCGTGAGGTGCACAAATAAGTTTAATATATGACCGAATGAAAGGTTTTATGTATCGTGTCGTTATGTGGTTGATTGTAATCAATCAGCTTCTACTTTTCGGTTCGTAATTTGCATATAAAATGTTTTCCCTGCTTAAAACAATCAGGAGCGAGATAATGGCCAACAAGCTAGATTTGTAAATAATTCGTAGTTAGTTCGATCCTCACTAGGGGCATCAAACTTGTGGCTTTGTGTCAAAATTAAATTACGCTTAACAAATAACAAAAAAGGCCATCGCTGGATTGTCACAACTTATTAACTCATTAACAGCAAATGACGGAAATTTCCGTCCAGTTCGAGATTTCAACTGCGATTGACGGGAATTTTCATGAATGTAGTTCTATACTTTTATTGTGAGTGAATTTTCTGCCACAATTTACAGGTTAAGAAACAAAATTATTCTGATTTATTAGAAAATTTCAGGGTTTTTTAATCTTTCGTTTTATTGGAATACATGATAAGAAATCCACTCTGCTTATATACAGAATAATTTAACGACACAGATATTTCTAAATTTTCAAACCTATAGTCTCGATATCTTCCATATCACTTCAAGTGAAGGGTCAATCGTTATCTATCCTCCTTATATACACTTCTTTTCATTCATATCTCACATCTCCTTCATCATCTCCATTTTCATATTAACTGTCTAACTTGTGACACTTAAGTCTTGTATTCGGTAATTTGTAGTATTTAAAATAACTGATTTGTTTTATTTTCTAATATTATGGTTTATCTAATAAATCGTCAACTAACTCCGTAACTGTTTCTTAATACTTTGATTAACTTTTGCAAAATATCTTTCGGTATCCTAATGCGTCTTTGATCGGCTAAGTATCAGCGAGACTAAAGATGATTCGCGCTAAGCTGTTGAACGTGTGATTTTGTTTGAACTGTATCATTTTTTTAAATTCAATTTTGACAAATATCAAATCCCTTTTTCTTCCGCTGATGATACGACTATATACGGCTGAACCTCTAAAACTCTTCATGACCAGATATTGGCCACTGATCTAACTTCAGATCTACCTTTGAACTACCCAATGGGGAAAAATGGCTGTTTACATTCAATGCCTCGAAAACCAAACTTATTACATTCAATCATCGCCGATCGAACCCCGAACTATCATCAGTCACGATGAACAGATGTCTCCTCGATGAGACCTCTTTTCTTGAGATCATACTTTGATTAGCTTTTGGAAAACATCTTTCGCTATTCCAATGCGCCTTTGCTCGGCGAAATATCAGCGAGAGTAAAGATGACTCACACTAAGCAGTTGAACGTGTGATTTTATTTGAAATTTATTATTTTCTTAAATTAAATTTTGACAAATATCACCTCCCTTTTTAGTACGCCAAATATAAGAACTATATACGGGTGAACTTCTACAACTCTTTGTGATCAGATATTGACAGCTGATCTCCCTTCCGATCTAGCACGAACTACGCCATGGCGAAAAACTGGCTGGTGACATTCAATGCCTCGAAAAGAAAACTAGTTACATTACATCATCGCTGATCGGGCCCCGAACGGGTGTCCCTTCCGAGAGGCGCCGTGCATTGAGAGATTATTGAGCCTTAAACTCACACCCGACCTCAAGTGGAACTCTTACATATGATCCATCGCTAAAGGTGCTGGAAAAATGGACGGGTCCCTTTACCACTCCAGTAATTACCTGACTCTTCATACTATCCTCTACCTGGGCACCCCGAGGCAGTGTAATGGTTAACAAGCTTGTCTCGCTAGCACAATTACGAATGAATAGTGAGTTCGATCGTCACTGGGTGCCCCATACTTTCAGCCTTATGCCACATCTAAGCTACGCTTGGAAAATCCCTACTATCCTCTACCTTTACAAGAGTCGGATCAGAGACCAAAAATGGACTACTGCTGTTATATTTGGGCGTAAGCTGCCCAGTCCTCCTTTTTCAGTCATGATAGAGTTCAAAAGCGTCTCCGATTCCTTGTGAGTGACGAATTATTGTCTACCCTCCAACCGCTCTCTCACGGGCAGGATGTAGCAAACCTCTCGCTGGTCTATCAAAACTTCTACAGGAAGTGTTCTGACGAACTACATTCCTTGCTACCACCAGTTCTAACCTTTACAGCAAGGACCCGCCATACCACCAACATTGTAGTTAACCACCCAAATTACCCTGCGTATTCCATCGGTGAGAAGTAAATTCCATTCCAGCAGCTTCTTCCTACGAACTACGTCTCTGTGAAACTGACTCCCAAGAGGATTTTTCCCTGATCACTACAATCTTAACCTATTCAAGTCTAGGATTAGCCGTTATCTCCCCCTCATATTCGTACAAACTACCTCTTAAACTAATCGTTTACCTCAAGTGGCCACCGGGCCTTGTACACGATAAAACTTACTGTAAAAAAATCTATTTATTAGAATATTTATTTTGATAAATAACAAAAACCTGGGTTGAAATTTTAAAGATTTCTGATTCTATATGTTTTATCTGATCCTCTCATAGAAGTTATATTTTTAGATCTATACCCCATATATATATATATATATATATATGTGTGTGTGTGTGTGTGTGTGTGTGTGTGTGTGTGTGTGTGTGTGTATATGTTTGAATAAAAACGGATTTTTTTCTGATTTCTGTTTTTATTCAAACATATTTGCTCTGAATTTACATTGAGCTCTCCGGATATCATCCTCCTTGGGTCTACCCATACGGATTACCTAGTTTTGCATAAACTAAATATATATATATATCCTATATTTATAAATGTTTATCCGTAAAAGTTTTTCATTGTTATATGCACATTTTGTTTTTTCGCTTGTACTTATTTCTGAAGTAAGACCCATAGTTTTTCCCACATATAAGACTTACGAGAACCGGCTGAAAAGTTCGTAGGCTGACCAAGATACTCTCATAGAATATGACCAAATGAGGTTTATTTTTCAACATAGTCCTGCCTTGCGGTCCACAAGTTTTTTCCATCAGTGTTAAAGTGCTTAGATCCCATTGGTGAAGTTTTCATCCTGTTGATCAAAAATCGACAGCAAATATGACCTCATCATCACTGCGATACTGGTTCCCAGCCAAGTGTTTTTTTTTTCCTGTTCGGGAATAGATGATAGTCATATGGGTCCAAATCATGAGACTAGGGAAAATGATCAGTTAGTTCAAAAATCACTCTCACGCACATCAGTCATTGAAACATAGGACATGTACTAGAGCATTATTCTGTTGAAACAAGACCCCTTTCACTATTTTCCCTTGGCATTTGATCTTGATAGCCTTTTGTAACTGCCTCAGTAAGTTGACATAGTATTCTCCATGGATAGTATGGCCCTTTTGAAGATAGACAATTAAAGACAATGTTCTTTGCACCCCCATCAACTTCCCTGCAGATGAAACGACATTGGCCTTCATTGGAGCAGTTGAGGAGTGGTGTTTTCACAGCATGGATTATTTCTTTGTCTCTGGTTCAAAATGATGAACCCAACACTCATTCTAGGTTAAGAAACGTTCAAAGAAACCAGCTGGATCTGCCTCAAACAATGTCAGATTTTCCCATGATGTGATCAGTCTGAGGCCAAGTTGATTGGGCAGAATATTCTCAACTTTAAAAGGGATATGCTAATAGCATTGACTCTTTCATTTATAGTCAATTGCCTGTTATCCATCACTATGTGGTTAACCTATCAATATTTTCCTCGATAGTAGCAATTTCTGGATTTGGGTCTTCTTCAAGGTTCTCCCTTCCCTTCCTAAATTCAACTGCCCACTTTTGCGCTGTTGATGAAGCTGCAGCTTCACCCCCTAATGTAGTAAACATGTCAGTATAAATTTACTTGGAGGTTAAACCCTTTTTCTACAGGTACTTTATAAAACCAAGATGCCAAATTTTGTCTATTTTCAAGAGAAGTCACTACTAGTTACATTTGAAGTTTTCTTTGAACAGTCAGATGTCAGTTTACCTGGACTAAAAGAATGCAGGTATTAATAAGAAGAATTGAAATTAATGCCTGCAAGATTTCCCAGCTCTAGCATTACTCCTTCATAGCCTATGAACTTTTCAGCCCACCTTCGTATCTGGAAAGAAACAATATAGTTATTAATAAGAAGAGTTGAAATTAATGCATTATGTTTTTGCGTGTACGACAACGACATATCCAAACACATCAAAAATACGCATAAAATTCAGTTGAAACTTCTTTTTACAGAGCTGAGTTCTTCTACAAGTGTTGCTATCATTTTTTTTTTCGCCAAAATTTGACCTTGAGAGGCTTCAAATTCGTTTATACGGTGATGTGGGGGAAGACTTATTCTTTACTCTGCGGCCTCTTTGTCTCGTGCAAACCTGCAAGCGAATAAATGTCCTGTCGCTATTTCCATGGCAAATGTTCAGATGAGCGCTCAAAATTTACTTCCACCATTTCAGACATTTACTCCTAGAACACGCCATGCTACAGCCACGGAGTTGAATCGTCCTCCTTCTATGTTCAAAAGAAAGTTCCACTAACACAGCTTCCCCCCCCCCACCAAACAGACTCCCGCGTGAGTGCTTCCATGAACACTGCAATCTTAACATCTTCAAGTAAAGGATCAATCGTTATCAATCCTCCTTTTTTTCACCCTGTACAAGACCCGGGGGGGGCGCACTCGAGATAGAGGGTTACGTTAAGGGATAGTATATACTGAGAAGAGGGGAAGATAACGATTAACTTTAGGCTTAAACAAGTTAAGATTGTAGTGATCGGGGAAACATCCTCTTGTGAGTCTGTTCCACAGGAAAGTGGTTCGCTGGAAGAAGTTTCTAATATTTTTCATATCCTACCAACTTCACTTTCATTCATATCATACTAGTCATCATAACCGTTTTAACAGTTAACCTTTACATTGAGTGGCACTCGAGCCTTCTATTGCGTGAAATTTAATATAAAAAAATTCACACAGGAATTCTAGAGTGTCACTGAAACGTAAATATTTAAACATAAAATATTATCTTTATGTAGTTTTTAGCGTTCCTTATTAAAGTTCTTGAAAACAAAATTGACAGTTATGAACCAGTCTATTTTGGGCTGGAACTCTGCCAAATTGAATTATTGTTTCGTATTCATGAGAAAATTGATTTCGGAGATTGTTAGATGCTTTTTCACTTGTAATATTTTCCATTTGTTCAGTTCTTAATGCAAATACTAGATTGCCCGTTATGGTTAGAAATAACTTTTGCTTTTTTTATGTCTGATTCTCTAAATATCAAATTAGATTTTCTTCAAGGTGATTTCAAATAAAATTGCTTTCTTTGTTCCCATAAGCGAACTTCTTAAAAAGGAGTAAAAGCCGATTCAGAACAAGTCAATGTTGGCGGTTAACAAATGAAAAGTAATGCCGGCATTCATTTAAATATTCTTTAAAACATATATTTTTCTTTTTCTTATCTTTTGCTATTTTCCCCCAAACGATTACAAGCCAATTCAAACAGCAAATGCTTATTTTAGTGAATATAAACCAGAGGTTCCCAACCTTTTTTTGGTCATGTCCCACCTAGCCATATGCCATGCGTGGTACACGCTTAGGCGATTATGTATCTTTCGATACATGACTGATGAGGCAGATTTTTTACCGCAGTAGGTTGCTATTTCTTTCTGCGGTAGAACATCCAAGGCTATAGAACCCGGTCTGTCATGCTATTTACCCATAGCTGGGCGGGGTGGGGGAGAAGAGGATTCATACCTTTCCCAAGGGTATTAGTAATGGATTCGACTAGAATTTGAACTCGACTCCGATTCCTCAGTCCGAGCCGATTTCCATTACTTCACCGCAAGCATCTCTAAAATCTGGGTGCCCCCACACTGTGACATATCATTCTTATTCAAAAAGTGACCTCCCATTCACGTGGATGAAACCTAAAAGGATATTCCCTTGGTCTAAACAAACTTCCAATGAACACGGCATCCATGAAAGAGAAAAATAAAAAAGAACGAAAGGACAGTTGAAATGCTGAGGAAAAATGAATAAGAAATTGTTAAAAATTATATATATATATATATATATATATATATATATATATATACGTAATTACAAATGTACCATTCATCCGTGCAATGAGTACTGTTGCCAAATCTGGTCTGGTGCCCCTGCTATTCATCTCGATGTTCGCGACAAAATCCAAAGAAGGATCTGCAATGTAATCGGTCCTGACTTGGCATCTCGACTCCAGTCACTTTCTCACAGACGTGATGTGGCTTCCCTCTGTCTTTTCTACAATTTTTTTCATGACAACTTGTCTGTCGAGATTTTTTTCCCTGGTGACCCGACTACATAAATTTAAGCGTGGTACTAGACAAGCATCTCTGTCCCACCCTTTTACCATTAAATGTAATTGCAACTTCTACTCCAACAGATTCTTTTCTCACACTTTCCACCTGTGGAACTCCCTTCCGTTTACTTGTTTCTCTGATAACTACAATCTTCAAAAATTTAAATGCAACGTCATTCACCATCTTCTCATGTCATGAAACCCGTTCATCTTTTATTCTTTCCTCATTCCAACTGTACACAGTTTATTTTCTCTTCACCTTCACACCCCACCCCCTGCTAACCAGTGGCACTCCCGCCTTGCTTAAAACAATGTACATACATACTCACAAATATTTTTATGTTTGCACAATGTATATGCACCGTGTATATTAACTCGCACACACTTTCATACTTTCACAGACTCATTAGGTTTGGTTTGTTTTGTTTTACGGTATATCAACCTCAATGGGTTATTTAATGCCGACAAGATTTTTATTGCTGGCAATATTTTTCCTCCAAAAATGTATTGCTGGTAATATCTTTTTCTTCAAAAATTTATTGCTGGTAATAAAGTATTGGTGGTAATAATTATTTACAAAAATGTATTGCTGGTAATATTTTTCCTTCAAAAATGTATTGCTGGTAATATTTTTCCTTCAAAAATGTATTGCTGGTAATATTTTTCCTTCAAAAATGTATTGATGGTAATATTTATTTTCTTAAAAAATGTATAATAATTTAATAATTTTTCCTCAAAAAATTAATCGCTGGCATTAAAACCTATTTCTACATCTTCATAGTAGTTTGTCCTCAGTTTGGTGGGGGTCAACTATTTGCACATAATTAGGACCCTAACAGAGGTCAGGGTGGACCTGGGAATACCAGCAATTAAGAGGTGGTTTCATGCTCCTCAAAACCTCCTGATCAGAGGCCTTGCTGCTGGACGTAGTTTATCGTCTTACTCAGGACGCCAGATTCACTAGGAAAATTAACTGTTAATAACTCATTATCCCTCACTCTTAAAAATCAAATTCCCGCGTTGGGAACCACGGATATAAACAATGCACAATTGTTTAAAAGGTGAACTTGGACAAAGCAAACGTGTGTACTTCTTTAATCTCTCTAGTCGTTGTTCGAGTACATGATTCGGTCAGATTTCGAATGCCACTTATAAAGACAGCAAGGTCTGTTCATTTTCACGGTAGATCATTCCAATCTTGTATTTTTCTTTACTGTCAATGCATCCTTGCATTAATAAAACCCCGATAGGCTCCTGATAATAAAATTTCACCGATGACTGTTGGATAATCACATCGACGTGTTGATCGATAGCAGACGTGATCAAGTTGAGAGAGGTAAACAAGAACATATTTCGAGAGAATGAAGTGATCAGAATGCGAGAGATTGACATCATCAGGCTTAAAGGTGATCAGATTGATGCTAGTATATATATATATATATATATATATATATATATATATAAATATAGATAACTAGACTCGTTTCGAAAAACCCTCGAATTTTTGATTTGCTAATCAAATCAAACTTTCCCTGACGATCCGTTTAGGTGAAACCTAGGTAGGTTTGTCTGGCTCACTAGGTGTATCTATATATATATATATATATATATATATATATTTATGTGTGTGTGTGTATAAGGAGAAAATGAATGAAAGATGTGCTGAGTAAAAAAGATGAGGTGAGGGGTAGTAGCTTAGTATACCAACGGACGATGCATGCAACAGGGAATGTAGACAGAAATTTCTAGACAGGAGAGTGCGGTTATACAATTACAGTCACGTACACCTGGGCAACACCAGTTGGTCAAACTTTTTGCATGGAAGGTTGCATCATCGTCGTCTCTCTATAAAGTGGACTGCAACACATTAACAACAGATTTGTACTGAAATATGAATAACAACACCCAGAAAACAGTTTGCCTGCCTTTGTGAAGGGGTTATCAGAGAAAATAGGACCTGCGGTCCATATAACATCAGAACAACCTTCAAAAGCTGGACGACAGTTTTCAGATATCTCTCTCGAGTAAGACCCCTCCCCCATAGAGGAGAACATGACTAAAGACTGTGTGTACGCTATCCCATGCAGCTGCGGAAAGAAATATAAAGGGGAGACAGGCCGCCCCCTTAAGGTAAGGCTTCAAGAACACCAGAAGGCTATAACACGAGGGGAAGTGGAAAAATCAGGCGTGGTTGACCACATATGAAGAGAAAAGGGAGATCACCGCCTTCTGTGGGATCAAGTTGAGATCATAGACAAAGAACACCATTGGAAAATATGTCAACTTAAGGAATCGGCACATATGCTAGGCCACAAAAATCTCCTGAGCCGACCAAGCATAGAAATGAATACAATGTGGGAACCAGTAATAAAGAGTGCAAGAGAAAAGCGATAATAACAACAAAAATTGCAATATGAACTCTGGTAAAGACATGTATGATAACAGCAAAAATTGCAATATGAACACTGGTAAAAAAATGTTTGCTGAAGACATTAGGTTTATAATACCCAGAAAGTCATACAAAGATGTCCTCAAGGACACAGTGGATAAGTTAGTTAGATCCATTGACAGGATCCGAAGAGTGTGAGTTCAATACCCGGTTAAGGCAGTGGAGAATTTGGAGAGGGAATTAACAGGTGATAACTGACAACTGACATCAATTACATGGTACGTGGAACTAGAACAGTCTACCCGTGAACGAAGTAAAGGGTTCAGTTCCAACCATCTGAAACGTTGTAATAAATATGGCGACAAAGATGAGGACAATAATGTAAATAGTGTAAATATTATCTATACATGTTATTAGTACATTTATTTGCTTATTAGGCACAGACTGTGAACAGATTGAACAAATGTATAAAAAATTAGTTTAATATTTAATACATTTATTACTATCAATGAAATTTGTTCAACTGAAAAAAATCTTTTACAATAATAAGAAACTCTTGATAAATCTCATGAGATGTTTATAGCCTTTTACTAATTGCAGAAATGATGTTATAAATTTATACCCAGTTGACATACACAAAGGTATCTAGATCACTAAGTCAGTTTACATTGTACTGATGATTGGTCATTGACATAAGCACATTTTGGGACGTAGCGATCCAGATGCCTGTGGTTGTATATAACACGATATGTCGATTTTGTTGAGAGTGAGTTTTCTTGCCTTTCTTCTCTTTGTTTCCATTGTTTTGAATAGATTGATATTTTGTGTAACCAAACATTTTTAATAGACATTTACAGAATATTGTTTGTTCTGCTCCGCGGACCGCATAAAATTTTCAGGCGAGAAGATCCTAGCCTATGGGCTGTAGTTTGCCCACCCGTGAGATAGACGTGATCAGATTGATAGAGATATACCTGATCAGAATTATATCGATAGATGGGATCAGACTCACGATGATCAGATGATCAAATTGAAATATGATCAGAAATAAAAAGATAGATATAATTAATATCAGACGTAATCAGACTTAGACTGAAGTGATCAAACTGAGACGTGATCAGAATTTATGAAGTGGAGACTTGGTAAGATTAGTACTTCATCAGTTCTATATAGATGTGATCAAAATGGGATAAATAGACTTTATCAGACGCAAATTAACATGATCAAATTCAGACTGAGGTGATTAAATTGATATAAAGATGATCAGATTGATGTAGAGAGATGCGATCCGACTCATAATGACGTGATCAGGTTCAGGTAAACTGAGATGATCATGAACTTGAGACGAATGTCTATCAGACTTGCGGTATTCAAACTAAAAGGTGATCAGAATGGTATAACTAGACTTGATCCGAGTCAGATTGATGTGATCAGAGTCACATAGATGTGATATGACTCAGACTAAGATGATCAAACTGAGATAGATGAGATCAGATTAATAGACAGATTTGATCAGACTCGGATTGACATGATCAAATGATGCAAATAGACGTGTCAAATACAGGTGATCAGGGTGAAATACACTTGATCAAACTGAGGCTAGATCAGACTGAGATTAACTTGATCTGTGATAGCCATGATCAAACACGGACAGACTTGATCAGACTTGGATGAAGGGTTAGATTAAACAAATATGTCTGAAAAACGATAGATAAGAACAGATTGATAGATTGACTATGATAGATTAGTAAGTGTATTTATGTTTGTTTGTATGTGTATATGTGTGTATGGTTCATTTACAATTAACTTGGAAGCTATTTGATGTTGAAACTAAAAGAAGAAAGCCCGAAAAAGAAAAGAGAAAATTGCTCTTCCACAATTTCTCCCATCCTAACCAACCAGCCTCCCGTGATAGACATACCACCACCTCCATCACTACCACCACCGGTGATAACAGCCTTCTCCTCAGCCCACTACTTATGGCAAGATGGCGGCATTTTTTATGCTTACCCAACAGTAAGAGACGAGATTCCCACAACACTATTTTTGTCTTTCTCCAAGATCTACCTATTTTCTTTTCCTCCGTCACATCGCCTGCTTCGGCGCCCTTGTTGTTTGGCGGCAAAGTGCTGATCAGCGGCGGCACATAATTACCCAGTTCTACGCTTTTCACCGATGCTTTTCGTCCTCTTTTGTCTCTTTCAACCCCAACCACACCTTCTGCCTTCTACTGCGGTGAGGAGGAACTTTGGAGCCGAAACTGGCTTCGTTTTCCGTTTACACACACACACACACACACACACACATATATGTCAACCTGGTGTACTTGGAAATTATAATTACCATTATTATTATTATGCCCAGAGACAAGAAGAAAAACTATACTCAGCCGATGCGTTTCGTCATCTGACGGACTTTATCAAGGCAATGTAGGATTTATTATGCTGCACATGTTTATATACATAGAGGCGAGGATGTCAGTGGTTTATCAAGGCTTGTAAATTTGAGAACGTTCATTAATGTTCATCAGTTGGTTGAGAGTTCAGTCAAAGCATGTGGAGGACAGAAAGTGTCATAATTCAAAGTCTGGTGAAAAGTAATTTGCAAGCCTTGATAAAGCAATGACATTCTCGCCTTGTTGTATATAAATACATGCACCATAATAAATCCTACATTGCCTTGATAAAGTCCTTGGGAGGACGAAACACGTCGGCTAAATATAGTTTTTCCTCCTCTTATCTCTTTATCCATTTTGTTTCTTCTACAGATACACTTCATCTGAGAATATTTACACCTATATATATATATATATATATATATATATATATATATATATATGACATTTTTATGTTTATACATTCTTTTTTTATTATAGATACAAATATTTGAGTAAATGCTCTGTTTATAATAAACAGTATTAACATTTACCGGCCTGAATGTCAGAGAAATTGTTATAGAAAATATGCGTCCTCCGACAGGAATCGAATCTGGATCCTATACGGAACCGTCATATAGCCTGACGTGCTTTTACCGATTTCGCCACAGTCGATTTTACTGTTTTTAAACTACAATTTTCGATGATTTTCTCGCGTACATTCATGTCTGCTCGCTGCGTATCCAAATATAAACAAATGACGTCACACATTATGAAATAAACAAAGCCCGACAATTATTTTAAGACATTTTCATGTTTATACATACTTTTTTATAGAATGTATAAACATAAAATGTCTTTCCCCAAATATCTTTCACGATAACTGAAAGTACTTTCAGATACTAACTAAATTAAGACAAAACAGTTGAAGTGTTATGTAATATCAGTCCCCACTCGATATGGCCGTGAATGCTGGAAATCTCCTCACAGATGAAGAAGACACTTGAAGCAACAGAAATGTGGCTCTACAGAAAGATGCTGAGGATACCATGGACCGAATATGTGAGCAACGACGAAGTTTTAGGAAAAATGGAAACAAAACGGAAACATATACTTAACATCAGGATAAGACAGATTAAATTTCTAGAGCACACAGTGAGGAAGAGGGCTTAGAAAATTTGATACTCACAGGACAGATTGAGGGACAGGGGAAAAAGGGCATAACCTACCTAAAGAGCTTGAGTAAATGTATGGCGGACCAAGAAAACAAAAAAGAGAAAAATTATTAACAGATACAAAGGATAGGAAATTGTGGAGAGCCATGACTGCCTACGTTCTAAAGAGACACGACACATAGAAGAAGAAGATTCACATTTTTTCAAACATTTGAAGTGATGCTAATGCGAAATTAGACTATAATCATCACTTTTAAGTAGTTAGATGATGGCTCAGTGAAGAGTGTTGACGTTTGCAATCAGCTTGTATTTCTCTAGTTGAATACTTTATCATCAAAGACGACCGCCCATGACCATCTCCTAGCTAGGCACAAAAAGCTGCTGATCGTGAGAGTTGACCCGAGAAGACGATAAAACTCAACAGCTAAAGAAGGTGCGTCACTTCTAAGACTCTTTGACGATAAAGCTCACCTTTCCAAGCTATATCACTGCGCCAGTAACGCTTACGACTCACTCCCCACAAGCGTAATTTTATTGTACATTAAGTGGAGACGACAGTTGTCGGGCATTCTTCCAGATCAGTCTGCGGTGCGATGTAATTAAAAAGACTTCTTTCACAGATGAAAAGACAAGCTACGCTATCGTCATTATTTTATTTCCCCGTGTCAAAACTTCATTAGCGAAAGCCTTTCGTTCACACCCTCATAAAATGAAGACAACAAGCATAAATTAAACTTGCGATTCTGTGAGATAACTTTTTCGGCAAACATGGGCTTAAGTGCATGCAATAAGACGTAGTGTCAAAAGGATGGTTTTTCGTATGACACCTAACTACCTTCACTCTTCGGCAATGTTTACTGTTTTTTTGTTTTTTTTTTTAAGTGATGATTAGAATTGGAATAAAATCTAAACATATGAAAGTAAATTTATACATGTTTTTGTTAAGAATTGACAACAAAAATAATAAACACTATTTATTTATTAGGTTGTTTATTTACACCAATAATTTATCACGTTGTTTATTGAAACGGTTGATAAGACACTGACTAAACGCCAATTGATTCAAACTTTAGAAAATGATAAATAATAAGAATTTCCTCATAGTTGGTTTACATATTTTAATAATAAATGTATATAATGGGCAACGTGGTTAGAACGTTTGCATTCTGAACATAAGACCCGGGTTCGAATGGTCGATTTGTCAGGAAAGAGACTTTCTGATGTTATCAGACTGGAGGTGTCAATCCCAGCGTGAGGCACCTTTGGAAAGTGCCTGAAAACCATACCCCGGGTTAACCCAAGCCTTGTGAGTGAATTTACATAGACGGAACCTTTGGGTGCCGTCGTTAGCTGTGCTAGCACGAAGTCACAAGTCATCGTGGCCGAGGGCTTGGCGTGCTGGCCTTGTTTAAATTGTTGATCACGCTAGATGGCACGGCTCTTTCTCAGAAACTGTAACTAAGGCAGAGTTACAATATAAATCACAGATGGACTCTGTGGGTGTTGAATAAACACAAATGCGCCTGAACAAGCATCTGCAATAGGGATTGGCTAGCCGCCTTAGTAGACAGGTATATGAGTGGCCAGTTATACATACAATTATGTTTATAAATTTATTAATAAAAATTATTTTCATATTAATTTCTTTATAAATTGTTAAATGATAAATATTAGTTTTAATGCAATTGTATTAGTTTTTAAAGTGTTGTAAATAAACAATCTAATAAATACATTGTGTTTA
The DNA here is from genome assembly GCA_903632075.3 of Acanthosepion pharaonis. Taxonomy (NCBI): domain Eukaryota; kingdom Metazoa; phylum Mollusca; class Cephalopoda; order Sepiida; family Sepiidae; genus Acanthosepion; species Acanthosepion pharaonis. Next base: position 976,393 of record CAHIKZ030004414.1, on the reverse strand, counting down.
ATATTGTTGTAAATTCTCAAGAACAAAGAAAATGCAAAAATTCACTTTCATATGTTTAGGTTTTATTTCAATTCATATCTCATGTGCCCGAGAATTTTCAACTGTCTCTTTCTAATTCTAAGTATATACAGTGTAACCCGGATATAAGAGAGTTGTCGGGACCGGAGAAGAAGTCTCTTATATCCGGGTTTCTCTTATATCCGGGTTTGGTCTATTTTATATACATTAACACAGGCTCTAATTTGAGACCAGAGAAAATCTCTCTTACATCCGGGTTACACTGTATGTGCTCTTTGTTGCCAGTTTCCTTAAAACTTCCTCGTTGATCACATGTTTTCTCTATTTTATTCTCAGGATCTTTCTTTGGAGTAATATCTCTGTTGCCTCGTCCCCTTTTGATGTGGAGAAATTTTCCAGCATTCATTGACATATCCGAGAAATGATACTATATAGCAGTTCTTTTCTTTGTTTCTAACGGAATTTTCCCGTTTCTTAATACTTTCCTTGGCTTTTAAAAGGCATTTTTCGCTATTCCAAAAACTTTCGCTGTCATAATGTCCGTCATATGTTATAATATTTCCCAGAGACTTCAATTTCTTAACGTTCTTAATCCTGACCTCTCCAATTCTAACTCACAACTTGGTCTTTATTCAAAACTAGGCGAGTTGAATTAAGATCTCCAATCCTATAAATTGTAAACCCGATAAAATAATGAAAACTGATATCAAAATGAAGTAAATTTATTTCCCTTCAAACTTACGAGGGTTGATTGATAAGTAAGGGCCTCCAACCTTATAAAGTAGGTACCACAACAGAAAACACGATACCTAAGGTTTAGATGAAGTTATTGGCCCTCGTTCGATGGCGTTCCTTCGGAGAATTGGCGCGATGGCGTCTCGATTAAGGGACGAGACTCGCGAAACGGAGTGGCTTTTGCAGCGTGTCTCACTGGCCATGGTTCGAGGTAATGCTTTCTCCATCATTGTGGCTGGCAGAGGATAGCAAAAAAAAATTGTTTATAAAAAAAAAAAATTATGAAAACTCTTTATTGAGAATTTAATTTTAGTTTTAATTTCAAGCTAATAGATGAAAGTTAATATTTCCAATAAGCAAAATATTTTTCTGCATATCAAAACTAATTTAAATTGATTGGAGTTTGTTGGGGTATTTTTTTTTTTTTTTTTTTTTTTTGGTGTGGATCTTTTTGTTTTGTTTTTTTTTTTATATAAAATAGATGATTAGCACTCTTTTTAATCGTCTTCCATCGCAATGTAATTCTAATTCTCTTTATTAAAAAATTTCTAAAAATAAAATATACTTTTCTGAAACTTTATTTGAGGAATATTAGCTGATTTAAATTTTAATTAATCTGCTTTAAAATATCGCAGAAATGCATCTTTTTAACACAGTGGTAGCTGTTTATTTAAGCTGTTGACATGTTTGACAGCTTTATGACAGATTGATGTTTATCTAAATCAATGAATATACTGTGAGCGCCTTTTATGTATAATTTTTAAGTACATAGCAATCTTAAAAATTTAAGAAAATATTCTCCGTAATCTAATGTTTTATTGAATTTTAGATAATTTTCTGGCTTTAAATTTATTCTAGTTATCGCTCTTATTTTCTGATAATGGGTCACCATATCTACAAAAATCGACACGTTTATAAACATACAAAAAATTAAAAATTCTTTTAAAAATATTAGTGTTTGATGATTTGTACTAAGCTTTTCCATTTACGTTTAGTAAATATAGTTTTTACTTAATAATAATATAATCTAAAAGGATGGAATTAATACACAAATTTAAAAGATTTAGAATTTAATCAATTATTCTAATTAAAATTTTAAGAAAATGAAAATAAATCTTGTAAAAATTCATTATTCATCGAAAAAAGATATTCTTAATACAATTGTTTTTTTAATACATCTTATTTATAAAACAATTAAAAGCTTTTCTAATTAAATGTCATAGTTTTTTGGGTTTTTTTATTTTACGATTCAGAGCAGATTTTCGATAAATGCTATTTCTTTTTAACAAAAACAAATTGATGATTTAAATTCTCCAAGGAGTCAGCTTTTAAGTTTTAACTAATGTAAATATGAAGATGGTAGAATTTTAATTTCTCGAAATTTCATAACATCAAGTGGGGATAATAGATGTAAAAAAAATATATTTTTACCAAGATTTTCTGAAAAAAAAAAAAAAATTTTACCAAGATTTTTCTTTAAAATTTTTTTTTTAATAATTGTAAATAAATCCTGAAAATTTAATTAAAATCCACCATGATTTGATTTTAGCAAGAATTTCCAAAACAACATATTAAAATGATACCAAATTTCCCATACTAATCTTTGGCCCACCCAATAAAGCAAGAAAAACAAGATTTTTAACCAAAATTTTGAACGTGCTAGAAACAAAAATTATTTTAAAAAATAATTTGGTCTTTTCTCTTAATAATAATATAAACATTCTAACAACAAAACTTTGTTTTTACCAAGTTTGGGGAATTTTTTCATCATGGTATGCTCTTTTTTAGCGTATTTTTCAAGGTACCTGTTATAAAGGGAGTATTTATTTTATCATTTCACCCCGAGCAAGGCGATAATGCCACTAAGACTAAGGGGTTACTAGGCGTAAAAAGAATTAGAAGACTTTAGTTAAGAGAAAGAATAATAAAAGAACAAGATTCAGCAAGATAGAAGATAGCGACTGACATTTCAGGGAAACATGAAACAGTAAGAGAGTTCCACGGGCAAGAAGTGCGAGAAAAGAAACTATTAGAATAGAACTCTCGGTGACATGTACCTGCTTCAATAATAAAACAATGAGATTTATTTGCCAATTTAGTTGTACGCTTAAATTCATACAATAGAGGCACCAAGGAAGAAAGCTTATTAGAACAATTGCCATGAAAACATTTACAGAAAAAAAAACAGAGAAGCCACGTCACGTCGTTGGAAAAGTGACTGAAGTCGGCAGGCTATGTCATGACTGATAGCATTAAAGACCCTTCTTTGTATTCTGTTAGAGAATCTTCAAGATTTATAGCCGGAGCACCAGACCGGAAACAATATTCAATGCACGGACGAATGGAAGATTCATGTGTAAGATGGATTCTGTTAAGAAACAAACTTTCCTAGCCGCAAATCTAGCAACTGATTCACTCCATTTCATATCTGTGGATAACGTGAAACTAAGAAGGCGCAATGAGATTCTCTCCTGGTGGTTAGCATCAGCCATACTAATGGAGGGCAAAAATAGGTTCTACGGTGCAGACAAGGAGGAAGGTTATACTTACCATCAGGTAGAGACAGCTGAAGTTTCTGGGATACGTAATGAGAAAGAAAGGCTTGGAGAATCTGATACTCACATGGCGGATAGAGAGAACGAGAGACAAGGGAAAACAACGCGTGACCTACCAAGTGGACTTAAGCAAATGGATGAGAAAATAGGGTCTAGAAGAAGTAGCAAAACAATGAAACATTGAGAACTACAAAGGATAGGGTGAACTTGAGAACCATGATCACATACGTCCTGAAGGGACATAGCACACAAAAGATGATGATTAAAAGATAGCAGTTTCGTTTTGGAGGTGTTAATATTTACAAGCCATTTCATGCCCCAATTAACAACTGATTGGAGGTCATTTTCAAGAGCAGCTGCCAGTTTTATCTTGTAAGACCTATCGGAGTATTAAGACGGGAGTAAATAGCTGTGTCATCAGTATATCTAGTTACCAGATAGAATAATAAAATAAATGTATTTCTAAAACTACAAGGAACTGGTTCATAAAAACCTCCAATCATATAAAACAAATTTTAGACCAGATTGAATAATGAATCTGGTATCGACATGAAATACTTTTATTTCTCTCCAAAGAGTTGATTGATAAAATCTGCAATCCAAACAGTATTTAGATATGATGGAATAATGAAGCTCGCCTCAAAATGAAATCAATTCATCTGTATTCACAAGGCTCCATTACTTCCACACATCAATCAGTTTCAATTGGCGCGCAACCTCCTCGTGCCAATAATTCTATCACTTAACTCTGTCTTGTACGTTACGAGGAGTAATGAACGTTACTACTCAGCACCATCATACAAAGAGCTGACACTAAGCAGGTTTCAATATGAGACCAAATGCATATTCAAACATGTTTTTATCTCCACTATTAGCCATATCCCGCAACAGATCCCACTTACATCGATGAATGACCATTGATTCGAAGTCGTCACAAATCTCCAGCTTTCTTTTTAGGATTTTTACTTTTGTCAACAATCCTATAGGTATATACGAAATAAAATATATTGCAGAGTCACAAATATAGAATCGTGTGTAGAATTTCACATAGAAGTCGAAGCTTAAGAATACAAGTGTACATTACATCATGGGAATCGAAATTATTGTAGTCAATGGTCTTCTCAGCTAAATTCTTAAACAGTGCGCCACGGTGACGCTCTCACTACAGTGATTTGCATAATCTCAATTTACTGGGAATCAAATGATAGCACTATTCTTGGTATTCTAGCAAATTTTTATATCACTATTGTCTTCAAAATGCCCATTTTTCTTCTTCCGGTTAAAAGAAAATTCCAATCTTTTGCGGATGTATTTAATGATTCTGGAATTATTCATCGATTTTATCAAGTAAATTGAAAAATATGCAATATTTTCAGTAATACTGCTTTTTCGTTTTAAGTCCGATTAGGATTTAGTGTTGAGCACAATCACAACAACGTAATATATGCAGATGAAACCTTGCTGTTGGCAAACGCAGAAAAAAATACAGGAACGCCGAGAGGAGGAAGTATTTTAACAGAAATAAAAATGTGACACTGAATTTCGAAGACGAATTGGAATAACGAAAGTTGCCTTCCAAATGCTAAGCAAAGTATTAAGGAACATGAAAATTTCGTAAGAAAAAAGTACTGAACTGCTATGTAATATTGATACTCCTATACGGTAATGAATACTGGACAAAATCTTGACAGACGAAAAGGAAACTTCAGGCAACAAAAAAGTAGTTCTACATAAGGATGCTGAGAATACTATGAACAGAGTATATGAATAATGAGGAAAATTTAGGGAAAATGGATACAAAAAAGACCCTTATAATCAGAAAGAGACAGTTAAAACTTCTAGGACACATAATGAAGTCTTGGAAAATTTGATACTCACGGGACATATTAAAGTCAAGAAGGGACAGACGGGTGCAGCAAGTAGCCTTCCTAACGAGCTGATGTAAATCGATAATAGAACCCCGGGGGTAGTAAAAACACAAACTAAGAGCTGCGAATGATAGAAAGTTGTGATGAGCCATAATCGCCTACGTCCTGAAAGAATACGTCACACAGATCGTTCATTCTCAAAAAGCGAAATGATTTTCAAGGGAAGTAACCCTATTTTATGTAATTAGAGTTACTTCCCTTATAAATTTATTGACATCAATAATTTTGCAGTGCAAACACCGAAGTCATTTACGTCTAACTACCTGATTGAAAATGAAAAATTTCAAGTTTATATAATAGTCTGCAGTTAATCTGTAAAAAAATAAAATAATTCTATAAAGATTTTATTTTTAAAACAAGGAAGTAAAAACAAAATTTTACTTTTATTTGAATTATAATAATCTGAATTTAATCTGTAAAAAATAAAAAGATTTTACAAAGATTTTATTTTTAAAAAAAGAGAGTAAAAACAAAATCCCTGTTGCGCATTTTAATCAACCCACAACAAAGAAAAAGGCAAAAAAGGTGTTTAAATAAAAAAAAAAATTTTTAAGATATTTTTATTTTCGTGTTTTTTACAACTAAATTTTTCTTAGCGTGCAAAAGAGTATTCTTACAGTCCTTGTGAGTAGTTGCTTTTTTTTTAAGATGAAAATAAATGTGATTTCTTTTCGCGTATGTGTGAAAAAGAAGAGGTAAAAGAGAAAGTGAGGAGGAAAGTGTATCATGTAGCTTGGGGAGGAAGACAGGTGAATGAGTAAGGAAATTTCTTTTAAGCTGAGCGTCGTGAATTGTTGTCGTGTGTCTCTCCTTTCGGATTTGTCCGTCTCTAAAATTTGCTTAAATACCCTTCAAAGGGATCACGAATAAAGTTTTTATTGTTGGCGGGTACGCGACCCGTTGGTTGAAAAATGTCATTTAAATGTGTAGAACATTTTGCTGCGTATTTGAATCAACCCACAACAAAGAAAAGGGCGAAAAAATTGTTTAAAAATATAAGATATTTTTATTTTCATGTTTTGTTTTTTTTTTTTCACAAGTAATTTTTCCTTAGTGTGTGTAAGTGTTAGAGTTCTAATATTTATCAGGATACAGTCCTTTCCTTGTAGTTGTTTTTCAAGATAAAAAAAAATAAATAAATGCGATTTCTTCGTGTGTATGTGTGAGAAAACAATTGTCTTGACAGTAATGTACATTTTATTCATAAAAACAATTAAAAGCTTTCGTAATAAATAAAAAAATTTATGTATTAGTTTTATTACATTTTTTTATTTTACTATTCAGGGCCGATTTTATGTAGCTGGGGGTCCTGTTTGACAAAAAAAAATTGATGATTTAAATTCCCAAATTATTTTAACGCACATAAAAATTAAAAAAGAATTTCTCGAAATTTCATAAAGTATATGGCAGGAGGGGTAACATGTAATTTTTTTTTTTTTTTTTTAGAAAGACTTTCTATAAAAGAAACGTTTGAAAAATAATTTCATTCGTTTCTAAATAAGTCTTGAAAATTTCATTAAAATTCAACACCTGATTTTTGCAAGAATTTCCAAATCAATGTTTTTCACCATAAAAAGACACTCAAATTCCCCGTACAAATCCCACGTTAACACAAAAAAAAAGATTTTTAACCAAAATTTCCAAGGTTCTAAAAAAGATAAAAAAAAAAATAATTTTTTGTTAAAATTTTTTTGCTCTTACCCCTAAATAACTAATTTTGACGATAAAATTTTGTTTTTATTAAGTTTGGGTTTTTTTATATAATTATTGTATCCCTTTTTTTTCATCCTGTATGAATCATTTTATTTTTAATTTTTATTTTTGATCTTCGCAAAATAAAAAAAAAATCAAACAGATGAGAACATAAATAAGATTGATTATAAATATTTACACTCAAAAATGGCAATAAACTTTGCATTTTTTGATTCTTCAAAACATATCTGTATTTTATATCAAAATTATCATCTGAAAGAGTTTTGAAATCATACTGTTAAAATACTAGGTGCCAACAAAATGGATGCTTTTTATCCGAAATGAAAGTAAAAGATTATTGCTTCGCCACTATTTTTAAAATATTTGTCAACAATCAGAATTAAAAAATGTTTGTCAAAATCAGGGAATTAAAATATTTGTCAACAATCAGGAAATTAAAATTTTGTCAACAATCAAAAATTAAAATATTTGTCAACAATCAGGGAAAAAATATTTGTCAACAATCAGGGAATTAAAATATTTGTCAACAATCAGGAATTAAAATATTTGTCAACAATCAGGGAATTAAAATTTTGTCAACAATCAAAATATTTGTCAACAATCAGGGAATTAAAATATTTGTCAACAATCAAAATTTTAAAATATTTGTCAACAATCAGGAATTAAAATATTTGTCAACAATCAGGGAATTAAAATATTTGTCAACAATCAGGGAATTAAAATATTTGTTCAACAATCAGGAATTAAAATATTTGTCAACAATCAGGAATTAAAATATTTGTCAACAATCAGGAATTAAAATATTTGTCAACAATCAGGGAATTAAAATAGGGAATTTATTTGTCAACAATCAGGGAATTAAAATATTTGTCAACAATCAGGAATTAAAATATTTGTCAACAATCAGGAATTTATTTGTCAACAATCAGGGAATTAAAATATTTGTCAACAATCAGGAATTAAAATATTTGTCAACAATCAGGGAATTAAAATATTTTGGGGAATTAAAATATTTGTCAACAATTTATTTGTCAACAATCAGGAATTAAAATATTTGTCAACAATCAGAATTAAAATATTTGTCAACAATCAGGGAATTAAAATATTTGTCAACAATCAGGGAATTAAAATATTTGTCAACAATCAAAAAAAAATATTTGTCAACAATCAGAATTAAAATATTTGAACAATCAGAATAAAATATTTGTCAACAATCAGGGAATTAAAATTTTGTCAACAATCAGGGAATTAAAATATTTGTCAACAATCAGGGGAATTAAAATATTTGTCAACAATCAATTAAAATATTTTTGTCAACAATCAGGGAATTAAAATATTTGTCAAATCAGGGAATTAAAATATTTGTCAACAATCAGGGAATTAAATCAGGGAATTAAAATATTTGTCAACAATCAAATTAAAATATTTGTCAACAATCAGGGAATTAAAATATTTATCAACAATCAGGGAATTAAAATATTTGTCAACAATCAAAATATTTGTCAACAATTAAAATATTTGTCAACAATCAGGGAATTAAAATATTTGTCAACAAAAACAATCAGGAATTAAAATATTTGTCAACAATCAGGGAATTAAAATATTTGTCAACAATCAGGGAAAAATATTTGTCAAAATCAGGAATTAAAATATTTCAACAATCAGGGAATTAAAATATTTGTCAACAATCAGGGAAAATTTTGTCAACAATTTTATTTGTCAACAATCAGGGAATTAAAATATTTGTCAACAATCAGGGAATTAAAATATTTGTCAACAATCAGGGAATTAAAATATTTGTCAACAATCAGAATCAACAATCAGGGAATTAAAATATTTGTCAACAATCAGGGAATTAAAATATTTGTCAACAATCAGGGAATTAAAATATTTGTCAACAATCAGGGAAAAATATTTGTCAAAATCATTAAAATTTTGTCAACAATCAGGGAATTAAAAAATATTTTGTCAACAATCAGGGAATTAAAATATTTGTCAACAATCAGGGAATTAAAATATTTGTCAACAATCAGGGAATTAAAATATTTGTCAACAATCAGGGAATTAAAATATTTGTCAACAATCAGGAATTAAAATATTTGTCAACAATCAGGGAAAATAAAAAACAATCAGGGAATTAAAATATTTCAACAATCAATCAACAATCAGGGAATTAAAATATTTGTCAACAATCAGGGAATTAAAATATTTGTCAACAATTTAAAATATTTGTCAACAATCAGGGAATTAAAATATTTGTCAACAATCAGGGAATTAAAATATTTGTCAACAATCAGGGAATTAAAATATTTGTCAACAATCAGGGAATTAAAATATTTGTCAACAATCAGGGAATTAAAATATTTGTCAACAATCAGGGAATTAAAATATTTGTCAACAATCAGGGAATTAAAATTTTGTCAAAATCATTTATTTGTCAACAATCAATTAAAATATTTGTCAACAATCAGGGAATTAAAATATTTGTCAACAATCAGAATTTTGTCAAAATCATTTGTCAACAATCAGGTCAACAATCAGGAATTAAAATATTTGTCAAAATCATTTATTTGTCAACAATCAGGGAATTAAAATATTTGTCAACAATCAGGGAATTAAAATATTTGTCAACAATCAGGAATTAAAATATTTGTCAACAATCAGGGAAAAAATCATTTTTGTCAACAATCAGGAATTAAAATATTTGTCAACAATCAGGGAATTAAAATATTTGTCAACAATCAGGGAATTAAAATATTTGTCAACAATCAGGGAATTATTCGATTAAAACAAAATTTTCAGTGCTTCTTCATTAATGAATGTACTGTATAACTAAATGAATTATTTTATTAGAAAACTTTGTGGAATTATTTGGAATAATCTGTTTCACACACCCCTTTTCGATATCACGAGTGAACCTTTTAATCTGGGGGTTTTCATTAAATCTTTTTATACTTATATAAAAAAAAATATCGCAATTATGTCATTTTAATTAAAAAAAATTTTGCAGTATCAAGTGTAAACAGACGGAAAATTTGGCCTGAATATAACTAAAAATATTTCAATAAAACTCAAAAAACAATTCTTCTGACAGTTGGTGTTTGCATAATTTAATAAAACGCGTTATTTTCTTTCAGATTAGACAGAAAAAAATATACATTTTTTTAAAAAAATAACTTATAATTTTTCAGTGCGATTTTGAAATTCATCCATTTGATGTTCGTGAAATTATTTTTTATTATTATTAAATAAAGACATGTTTGAAAAATCGGAAAAAGTAAAGTTTAATTTTAATACCATTTTTTAGTGAACCTAAAGATTTTTTTGTTTTTAATTCATCAAATGTTTGATTATTTTTTATATGGATGTTCAAAGAGAAACTAATTCTGAATTACCGACTTTTATTACTTTACCTCCTGAAGAGTAATATGATAATTCCATTATACATAAATTTAATAAATATTTTTTAAAAAAGATCATTGAGTGCAATTAGATATTTTATGACATCAAATATGTACGAAAAAATTTAAAAAATAAAAATAAAAACTTAACTCAAAAGTATCATTTAATTAAAAAAAAAAAAAAAACTACTTCTCACCTTTTGAATAAAAATGAAAAAAATTAATTCTAAGTTTCATGAAATCGTATAGAATTAAAAATACTACATTCTTAATGTTATGGTCCAAGTTCCTTGTACCACGGTGATGGTCCAAGGTTAGAACCAATGAAAGAATAACACGAACACAGGTATGGAATATTAAGATATATTACAACAGAAATATAATACAAAGAAGTAGAAGTATAAGTAATGACTATCAGATTTGGTTAGAGTGAACTATGTTGTCTCGACAAGTATCACTATTCCAATGTCCTTACAATATGCTCTCAATTATCTCTCCTCGTCTTATAATACCTCTTGAGAGGCGCTGTATTTATAATGTCAGGAATAGTCCATTATTATTATTATGGGTAAGTTCCCATGACACTTAAACTATAGATTATATAAGGTTAAAGATAATTTATTTATAAACACAAATACCAATGTTTTAATGATTGCGCTGGTGGCATTCTGTATTCTTTAATTTTTGTTTTTAATTTTTCGTGCGCTTTTTACTGTAAATATATTTTTTTTTCAACTTCTGATCGTACAGGCTACCATACATAAATAAACATTATTTTCATTGTTTTAAGTAAAAAGTAAACATTACTTTTACAAAATCCAGTTATTTTTTTTTTTAATGTTCACCCAATACAAGGCTCAAGTGTCACTGAAGGTAGAGGGTTACTTTGTGGAGTTGTATTAGCGTAAGAAAGGTCAAGATAGCAGGAAAGGTAGACAGCTAATTCTAGACCTCTTCAGGGCAAGATTTAATAAGCGAATAAAATTTCAGAATTCGAGTGTGGGCGTTAAAAGTATACAGTTGGAGTAGACTTTAGAAGGAACCGAAAACCCAATCCTAAACAGGCAACAAAGATGTTTAAAAGACAGCGGAGGTGTGTGAACCGGGCGATAGGTAAACCTATCTACTCCTACTGGGAGAGGAAAACAATAATGACTGAATAAAATTTCAAATTTCAGACGAAGATGTCAGTCGTACAAAGTTGAAGGAACCGAAAATAGAATCTTAAACAAGAAAGTGTCCTTTTCAACAAACTGACACCATAAACAGTTTGAAAAATCCTGTGAATTTTAAATTTAAAATTCGCGGGTGAAAATGATCATTTACTAATGGTATCTTAATTCCAATTGAATTATATATTAGTGGTCAATATATATATATATATATATATATATATATATATATAAATTCCCAAGAGGATAGAATCCAGATAGAACTCGATGTCCAGGACAGCGTAAGAATATAATATAAAAGTCTCAAACACTAATAGTCCATAGTTATAATTTATTACATTGGAATCGTAATCACTATCAACTCATCAGACATACAAATTCAATTCTTTTTGAATTTGTAGGTCTGACGAATTGATCGTGATTACGATTCCAATGTAATAAATTATAACTATGGACTATTAGTGTTTGAGACTTTTATATTATATATATATATATATATATATATATATATATATATATATATATATATATATATATATATAACATTAGGCAGCATATGATTTACATACAAAAGAATAATCACACATAGAATTAATCAGAAGTATCAATGCGATTATTGGCGACATCCATCGCTAGAAAAAACATAATATATGCATTAAAATCCTGTTCATCCATAGTGCGAGTTTTGATCCTTGAAGAAAAACTTGTTGTCTGTAGTTTTTCAGTTTATTTGATGTTAAAATGCTAGTACTTACGGACAGTCTTCCATCCATCATCAGGCATGTGTTTTTTTCCTTATAAAATCAAAAACTTGAGACGATATACCTGTATGACGACCGAAAGATGTTTTTTTGAATATCTGCTATTATTGACGGTTGTAAAATATCGGAACGTGCAAAGACGCAACGCTAAGTTTTTCAAAATTTTTTAAGTGAGAATTTTATTTAAATATTTCTTGTGATGTGTTAAATCCACGTATTCTATTTTTACAAGTGTATTCAGTTTTTATGTCATGAACTTAAAAAATTTTGAAAAACTTAGCGTTGCAAATATGTGTCCTCCGATAGGAATTGAACCTATATCATACACGGAACCGATATTTGGCCTGACGTGGCAAATTTGTTTGTTTAAAAACAGTAAATTGATTTTTGTTGACCAGACACTTCCTCTGTAGCTAAATGGTATAGCACGTCACACATATATATATATATATATATATATATATATATATATATATATATATATATATATATATATATATATATATATATATATATAAAGAAAGAACAGTAAGATATATAATCCGGTGTTCTTATAGATTTTTTTATTTTTACAAAATAGTGCTCAATGTAAATTTACAGAGCATTAATATTATAAATTAATTGATTTAAAATACGTTTTTTTTCGCTACACAGTTCTAACCATGTTTCAAAAATGGAAGCTAAAAGCTCCGAATTTAATCTTGTAATTAAATTAAAGACATTAGTTCCATTTCATCCTCAAGCGAATTTTGGAGTAACTTTTAAAATTACTGGGTTTTAAAGATACAGCTAAAATCATAATTCACGTTTCCAAGGTTACAGATAAATCCACTTCCACTAGACAAGGGGTGTCTGCGTGTTCATTATGTCTGTATTTTGATCTATCAGTTATTAGTTACGTTTTGGTAGGGATGTATTTTTCAATGAATACCAAAACGTAACTAATAGGTGTGTTTTAAATGCCTAAAAACGTTAGTGTTTTCATTCAAATGCAGTGTCAAGGGTCGTGAAAGCGAATTTGTGGTGTGACCAACATAAATATTATTTAATTCGTTGGAGATACAATCTCCCAAAGGGCACTGTTGTTTTTTTGTTTTGTTTTTTTTTTTGCAAATCGCTAACCGGGGGAGAAGAATCATTGCGAAGAATTATTTATATACTACACTAAATCTAGTATATCCAACTTAATTCTTCGCAATGATTCTTCAAACAGTTGAAACCCAACCTAAACAAAATCAACTATGGAATCTCTACAAATATCCTTAAATGTATATAATTGGTAACAGAAGCCATTGGTTTATACCACCGGCTTCCCATACTTAATACTTTTCGAATTCACTCTCGCGTGGTCATGTGTGACGTCATGAGTTGCGGGGCGATTTTCGCTTCTAGCATCTCATATGCACGTGTTTATCGTTGCCAGGAAATCATCCATGTAAACAATCACAGAATCTTATCCGTATATTGCTTAATATGTTGTACAGAACTTGACATCTTTGATAATGGCTCATGTAAGCCGAAAGTTTTGATTGGATTAAAAAATATGGATCAATATTATGATTTTCTTTCTTCGTTTAATGATAATGTTATTAAGCGTATCAGACATTATGAAAAGAATTTACATAAAATAAATAGACAACACTTGTCTATATTATTTAATGAAACATGTATGAATGTATATATATATATATATATATATATATATATATATATATATATATATTATGATGATGCAGAGAGGACGGACGTTTACTCAGCCCCAGGTGAGGGACATTTTTCTTTTCAATTGAAGCCATAGCGCTATGAACGATAGCGCATCCCGTGTTCTTCTACAACAGTTTCGTGAAGAATAACGAGTCTGACAGCAGCTGAGCTTGAGTTGCGTCGCCGATTCAACATTCACCAAAATCAGGCTGTTCCCACTCGTAACACAAACTTATGTTGGATTCATGCACTTCGTACACGAGGTACGCTAACGTATAGCAGACCGGTGGGGCCCCACGAACAGCACGTATCTCAGAAATGTGAAACGCATTCGACAACCTTTGTTGTGCAGTCCCAATCGCTCTACTCGGAGGCATGCTACTGAGCCGTTCAATAATCGTTCAGTAAGGCGTATTTTGCATGAAGAACCAAACAACCAATCCTACAAATTGATCATTGGGTAACAGTTAAGACCAGGGTTCTATGCACAGCCGCTTAACTTCGCACGTCAGATGGAAGCAATTTTTTAGGCCAATGACAACTACATTTTGTTAATTATTGATGAAGCTCATTCTCATTTCAATCGCACGGTGAATAAATAGAATTTTCGTTACTGGGCTCTTGAAAATCTGGGAGAACTGCACGAAAGGCCACTGCACAGACCAAAAGTGACGGTTTGGTGTACTGTTGGAAAAGCTGGTCTTTACTTTTTTTAAGACCATAATAGAAATGCTGCTACTGTGATGAAAAACAACTTCATTGTTCCCGAATTACGACGAAAACGTATTCCTATCCGACGTATGTAATTACAGCAGGATGGTACGACGAACCACACGACCAGACCATCAGTGGACGTTCTTCGCCCTCTGTTCGGTGACTGCCTCACTTCCAGGTTTGCTGACACTCCTTGCCCCCCCCCACCTCGGTCCCCTGATTTGTCCATGTGTGATTATCTCTTGTGGGGAAACATCAAGGCACGTGTGTATGAGCATAGGCCAGATACAATGGACGATTTGAAGGAAGCTATTCGCAGGGAAGTCGCCCAAAATCAACAGAACAATGCTGGAAAGAGTGGAGGTCAACTTCCAAGAACGCCTCAGAAATGCATCAATGAAAATGGACACCACATGCGGGATGTTGTTTTTCACACTTGATTTTATCAAATGCTAATTCAATACGAACACAATGATGTCAATAAAAAAATTAAGCTAAAACTAATGATGTTCTGAATATATATATATATATATATATATATATATATATATATATATATAAATATATATATAACATAAAACGGACGTAAAATTAAACAACACACTTTTGTGCGTAACCGAAGCCTTCGTGATCACATTTTTAACCTAGAAAAAACCACTTTAATAAATACTGAATACAATTTACTCACACAGATAGGCATGATAGACAAGATGCTCATACAATTAATATATAATTGTTGTGGCCTTGTTAGGGCCAGAAATAAAGGCACAAAGTGGTGAATTGAGTTATTAACAGAAACAGTAATACAAACTTATGCAAACAAGAGTGTTACTGCAAGAATGTTCGGTCCGACTGTCAGAGTTGACTGCTGGAAACTTCACTCCTAAAAGGCAGTACCTGCTCCTATTTATAGCTGGTAGAGTCCATGCGTGCATGGGTAAATTACATTAACAATAGCCAACCTAATTTCAGTTTATCTCCTCTTCTTACAAAATTAGAACAGAAACAATGACGAATACGTAAACCATAAAAAAAGATTAAAATAAATAAAAACTAAGTTTGAAATTAGAAAAAAATAAGTAAAAACTCAAGCGAAAATTCTTTTTTGTGAAATTCTTTTAAATTATTTTTCCTGATCACACCAGTCTCTTGATGAAACATGTCAATTTTTAAAATGTTCTCATTTATATATATATATATATATATAAGTTTGCACATACAACTTATATTAGCTCAATCACTGATATTGAGCGCTTTCCACTAAGTACCGCACATATAAAATAATATATATATATATATATATATATATATATATATATATATATATATATATATATATGACGGCATTTAGGCCTTAAGTGGCCCCAGGGCTAATAGATTTCGGCAGCCTCTTCATTACCTATTTTCGCCCCCACTCCCAAGTCTATATATATATATATATATATATATATATATATATATATATATATATATTAGATGATGCCTTTTTTTATGTAAACGTAGACAATATTGTGCAAAATTAAAAACGCTACCTAAAATATGTATATTTATATATAAAAAAAAATAATTCATTAAAATGTAAATGAGGCCCCTTCAAAAGGCCCAATCGAATTTTCCAACTAGAGGAGCCAAACACTTTAATTCCAAGGAACCCTATTAAAACGTAAAATATCAAATCTCTTCTGTTTTTATATCTTTAACAAATTTAGGGGTCCCGGTAAATCTATCTATCTCAGTCTATTCATATCAGTCTCTTTATATCTATCTATCTTAGTCTGTTCATATCTATCTATCTATCTATCTATCTATCTATCTATCTATCTCCATTTATATAATATATTAATATTAAATACACATTTTTCCTCATTTTTTTCCGATTGGGATAAAAAATGTATATTTATCTATAATTTTCAAAGTGTGTGTGTGTTGTTTATGCATTTCTAAAGTTTTCATCCGACTTTGATGAATTTTTTTTTTGTTTCACAAACAATTCTTGAGTTCAAATTGTTGGCGACAATGGCTCTCCACTACTTCCTGTCCCTTATAACTCTCAGCAACGTTTCACTATTTACTATCTGTTCTTGGATAAATCTTTCATAAAAACTTTATTAAAAATAAATAGTTTAAATTATTACAATAATATTATTTCTTATTATACAGTTCCCTTTTCAGGCCCACCCCACCCATTCAAATTTTACCACCACCACCCCGCAATTTGGGGATGTGCCTCAGTTGCACCCAAATGTTGTTACTAATATTGATTTTCGGGTGGGCTGACTTTAAACTTAAACTGCTCCAATTGAACGGTAAAAATTCCCAGTAATGAAAGATCCGGGCAAAGACGGGTTATACTGCTAGTTATTAATAAATTGTAGCTCTGTTATTATATACATCGAACACTTTTATTAACACCAGCACTCTATGTGATTATATATATAATATATATATATATATATATATAAACTTTTATAGGTAGTATAATTTGTGATATAAGCGTGAAATTAGTTAAAAAATCTATATTCCGATAACTATTCAGTTAAAGTCAAAATATTCACTATATACATTATGCATAATATTGTCAAGTTACACTAGTAAACAAAAAATATACCGCTTGTGAGTGACGAAAGACGGCGTGTTTTTTTTCATGGGCGAGACATAGTTCTCTTATAGATTCGAAGATGTTATTCCCAAATATAATTCATCTTAGGAAAAAAGACAAAAAGACTTTTCTCACTTACAACTTTTGTCACTAAGTAAATTATACGCTATGAGAGCCAATCTATTCTATAATATAAAATACGATGAAACTTTATATATTTATCGGTTACGCATCATCATTTCCTCTGTTTGAAATTATGAGAGATATTCCTTTGTTATAATCAGAGAGGGCATTACTCGAAGCTTATATAAGAACATGTTTCTTGTTAAAATTGTAACAACGGAATATCTCTTTAGTAAGTAGGCGAGATCGGGCTGTTAATAGTAATACATTGCTTTTTCTTTCTTTTGTTTTCTGTGAGCATTTTGGGATATTTCAACTTTTTAGAATTTCAGAAGCAATATTCTTGTTTACATGCTATAATAGCGATAACTGTACAGAAGAACCTCGGTTCTCGAATGTCTCACATATCGAACAAATCGGTTTTCGAACAAAAAATTCGAAATAAAAATACCTCGGTTATCGAATAAAATTTTGGTTCTCGAACAACATAACCGAACCAAGTTAACACGAACGGAATCATTTCTGAGTCGACCGCCATGTTGTATACATTCGTGTGTTGTGCCGTGTTTTTCTTTTCCAATTTTATTGTATTGTGACTTTTTTTTCCTACATTGATTCCTATTTGAAAAATAGTTTCGGTTTACGAATGGCTTTCAGGAACTAATTAAATTCATGAACCGAGGTTCCACTGTATAGATAAAAATCCTAGATTCTTCATACATAAAATATAACCAATGCAGATGCAAAATTATTTAAATTAGTTTAGCCCTACCATCATTTTAACGATTCGGATAAACTAGTATTAATATAATTCGATAATTTCTAATTACTTTGAACGTTATATTTTACTACGGTTCAGTTACCCTTGATAAGCTGTTAAAATATTTAAAAAAAAAACGTAAACTCCTTATAATTAGCTAATACAGCAGGCTATATACACTGAAAGGTTGCTTTTGCAAACTTTTGAATGTGTTATTCTTTCTTGAAACTAGAAAAAGAATGAGCAAATAGGGGGCAACAAAATAAAAATAGAGGGCAGGGCTTATTCAGGTGTTGTGGGGGGCACACTAAGGGGGCTAAATCAGATGTTAAGGGGGCAAATCAGATATTATGGGGGTAGGTCAGATATTCAAAATGGGGAACGGGAAGTAAATCAGATATTAAGTTTTAAAGATTCCTGATTCTGTATTTTTATCTAATCCGCTCACCGCTCATAAGATTAACACTCACCCCCCCCATATATATATATATATATATATATATATATATATATATATATATAAAGGGTTATTCAAAAAGAAAGAAAATTTCGAAAATGGAAAAAAATGCTAAGATACAAAAACACATTATTCAACATATTACTGTAGACACCTCCACTGAAGTTTCGATACCTTAGGTTTAAAATGAATTTTTAAAAATCATTCTTGAAGATTTCATTTTAACTTTAATTAAAAACTAAATAATTAATTTTACTGCTTCCAGTAAGCAAAATATTTTGGTGTATTTCAAATAGAAATTATATAGATTGGAAATTCAATTTTTTGCTTGCTTTCACAAAATCGATTACAGGCGGCCATTTTCTCGCATTTCAAGACATTTGTAAACAAAATTTAATTATCGGTTTTAAAAATCTTCAAAAAATGAAATATATATTTGTGACATGTTATCTGAAGAAAATTTAAAGTTAAATTAATCTGGTTTGAAACAAATATTACTTACTTATAGCATAAAAATATAGCATACAAGCATTTCTTAACGACGGGTCCTGGTTTTTCTTGATGTTATTGACGGACTAAGGTGTTTACAGCTAAGTATGGATGACCAGAATTGATATAAATTTACGAAATCTAAGTGAACGAATTTTGGGGAGTAGGGACGGGTTAACTACCTAGTAATTTTTACAATTTAAAATAATATTTTCAGCAATTATCAAATATTTTATTGATTTTTAGCTACTATAGTGTTAAAGCCTTACGTTTGCGGATGCTTTCCGAAAAAATAATAAAATTTAAAGTACCATAAAAAAGAATATACTGAAAAAAGTAAAAAAAAAAAACTACTAACAAAAAAACATTTCTTCCAGATTGTTTCCTCTTAAAATTGTTTTTAAAAAATTACTTAGTTGAAGTATGACCTGCACTAGAATAAATACATAAAATAAAAAATATTGAGTTAAATAGAATTTTAAAAAAAGTAAAATTTATTTTAAAGTTTTGAAACTTTGAAGGGATTGTGTTGAGACATAAACACAAAATGAATAAAGAATTGCAGACAATCGAATTTCTCAAAGTTAGAACAACTCTTACAACACGTGACCTTTTAATAATACTGTCTTGTATAAACTACCTTACATACAAAAATGGAAATTTTTAAACTAAAAAAGAAAATTTTAAATTATTTTAAAAATATTCGGGTAAACGACTTTTAAGCTTTTCAATTTTTGATCGTAAATATAGTTTCCACTTAATTACAATATCACCTAAATTTTAAACAATTTTTAAATTATTAATTAAAATTTTTAAAAATGAAAACAATTCTTGTAAACATTCATTATTCATCAAATATTTTTTTCTTAAGACAATTGTGTCCTTAAATCTTATTTATAAAAGAAATAAAAAGGTTTTCTAATTAAATAATGTCATAGTTTATTGAATTTTTTATTTTACGATTCGGAGCAGATTTTCGTTAACTGGGGGTCCTATTTGAAAAAAATTGGGTGATTCTCCAAAGAGTCTTAATTTTAACTAACAAAATATTTTTGAAAAAATAAATTAATTTCTCGAAATTTCATGAAATTAAGTACATGGGGGCGGATAACATATGTGAAAAAAATATTTTTTACCAAGATTTTCTAAAACCAAAAATTTCAAAGATAATTTCATTCATCTATGAATAAGTCCTGGAAATTTCATTAAAATCCGACAATTATTTGATTTTTGCAAGAATTTCCAAATCAATGTGTTTTTCACCGAAAAAAGCTCAAAAACACTAATCGAAATTCTTATGTCAACCGCTGACTTAAAAAAATCAAGATTTTTAACCAAAATTTCGAACGTGTTAGAAAGGATAAAAAAATTAATAATATAATAAAAAGTTGATCTTTCCTCTCAATAATAACATAAACATTTTGACGATAAAACTTTGTTTTTATTAAGTTTGGGGTCTTTTTCATTATGCTATGTTGTTTTTCAGCGAAGAATTGGAGGGAACTACATTACTGGATAAAAAATAATTCAAAGTTTATTCGCAACTTGCAGTACACAAAATGACTGTTCTTTTGGTGTTGCTATTTTAAGGGTTGACACAAATTATAACAATTTAGATTTATACAAAATCTGGAAAAAAAACAACAAAATGAAGCATTTAAACAAAATTGAAATATTTTTAATTTATTTTAGTTACTTTGAACCTTTTTCATATCTTGTAATGTGTTTTTGTCCCTTAGCATTTGTTTTTATTTAATTTTCAGTATATATATATATATATGTGTGTGTGTGTGTGTGTGTATACAGGGCTTTACGCGCTCCATTATTTTTGGAGCTGGCTCCCCTCACTCTCCCCATTTTCAAAAAAGAGCCGCTCCAACTCCCTTAAAAAAAAGAGCGGCTCTTTTTCGGTGCTCCATAATCGTGGGGCCCAGAAAAAAAACCTACAATAATAACAGAGCCATACTTACAGAAAGGAGGTTTAGGGGGCTAGGCTTCCTTCCCGAATATATTTTTTAAAAAGTATTATTAAAAATAATAATTTGAAAAGAAGTTACAAAAACTTAAATTTAACGTAGGTAAATCGATTTTACTTATTTAAAAAATATTTTAAAATATTTAGGAAGTCTTAGCCGCTAACCCCACCATCCAGAAAGTACGGCCCTGGTATTGTTACGGTGGTAGCCGGAAAATTCGTTAACGGAAGTTTAGGTAACGGAAAATTCAGTAACTAACCAAATCTTCTGTTACCGAATTTTCCGGGCACTAAAAATTTGACATAAAAGTTCAATCTTATGAATTTAGAAAAAAGTTGGTAAAGGAAAATTCATTAACGGAAGATTCGGTAATTTTGACAAGGTAGGAAAATTCGGTAACTATTAAATAAAAGTCGATTGAAAATTTAATTTTATGGCCGTTCTGGGGTTGGAATTTGGGAGCTAAGTCCCCCTCCTTTATATTTTTATATAACTGAGAATCGTGGGATCCAGATAAAACCCCACTACAACAATAGCAGGGTCGTTGTTGCAAACGGGTGTGCTTAGGAGCCTAGCCTGCTTCCCCGTTTGTTTTTTGGGGTTTTTTTTTTTTTTATAAGTATTATTACCTATGGAGCGGTGTAGAAAAACCCCACTGCAAGAATATCAGGGCTGTAATGTCTGGTTCGGGGGTTTAGAGGTCTAAACCCCCCTCCAATATTTTTAAATAAATATTTTTTAAATGAGTATATGCTCTATTGTTTTTAAGCAAATAAAATTGATTTATCTAAGTTAAAGTTAAGTACTTGTACCTTATTTTCATTTTTTTTTTTTTTTAATAAAAAATGTCGTAAATAAATTTTAAATACAGTGTAACCCGGATATAAGAGACCCGATATAAGAGAAACCCGGATATAAGAGAGATTTTCTCTGGTCCCAAAGTGTTCCCATACTTACCTAAACAAAATAGACTAAACCCTGATATAAGAGAAACCCGGATATAAGAGACTTCTCCGGTCCCGACAACTCTCTTATATCCGGGTCACACTGTAGTTATTTCTTTTTAAAGAAGCAAAAACTATATAAACCCTTTTTTTTTTTTTTTTTTTTTTTTTTTTTTTGGTAAGTTTTCTTTCCATTTTCAATCAGCTTTTATTTCATAGTTACTGAATTTTCCTACATTGTCAAAATTACCGAATTTTCCGGGCACCCAAATTTATATACGTTAAAATAAAAAGTAAATTAGAATTTAATTTCAGGACAAAAGTATCACTTCAGACCAAGAATCAAGTTTATTCAACATTTGGACAAATATCGAGAGAAATAGGCTAGACAATCAACGGAAGTTATTACCCGTAAAGATTTCATTTATTTTTTAATAACTTTCTTTAGATAATAATAATAAGAAGAAAAATGGCAAAATTGTGTACAAAAGTAAATTGTCAGTAAATTAAAAAGAAAACATTGGATTATTCATTCAGCAATGAAAATTTGTCATAAAAACAAAAAAGTTCAAAACTTTCTTCCCCTACACTAATATCTACAGACAGCTTTTATACTATCCTCACACTCACACTCACACTCACACTCACACACACACACTCACACTCACACTCACATATCTAATAAAAAATGACATCAAAGACTGGAGTGACTGACTCTTTTGAAGACATTTTTTTCAGACTGTCTTCTGCAACTTAAAAGAAATGTCCCGGACATCAAAACGGTACTAACTTCCCTCTTTACCAAAACCCGGGTAGAAGTTGAAATAGTTTCCATTTTCATGTGTAACTAATAGACACACACACACACACACACACACACACACACACACACACACACACTCTCTCTCTCTCTCTCTCTCTCTCTCTCTCTCTCTCTCTCTCTCTCTCACATACACACACACACACCACAGATTTAATAATAAAAAATATGCTTTCATCTATTTTACGCGCCCCTAAAATTATACTGAATGTGTGGGAAAACGCTTCTACTCATGCATAATACGCACCCCTTGTTTAGTAATCAAACACTATAAATTGTACCTCTCCAAATTCATTATGGCCAGCGTTTTGTACTAAACGGTTTTTAAACAGAATAATATTATTCTAATTTAGTTTTATAATAATTATTGTTATTTTATTTTACATGTGTGTATTTTTATGTACATGTGATTGTATTTGACATCCTTATGTGGTCGCAATTTCCACATGTTAGTGTCAAATTGTCGTATGTTTGTGGTGAGAAGACATTTCGCAGCTAAAATCGACCTATGAAACGGCAATTTTTTAAAGATTCTTTTTTGTAGCTGTGCATAATAGGGTAAATGAAATCGACTAGATTATATATCCAAAACATATATATTAAATTTTATTTTATTTTTTAATTTTAAATTCCCAGCGTCTCTCATGCGCATGAGAAGTCGCATCACATAAACTGTTAAAGCCGCAAAAGACGAAATGCGTCAGACGAAAACTTTTACGCTTTGTCATATATATATATATATATATATATATATATATATATATATATATATATATATATATATATATATATATATATAATGAATTAAATCCGACATATTTTAATTTGTTTTGCTTAAACGTTATTTTAGTAGATGGATACTCAGTCATATTCAAATTAATGCTCTGTTTATTTAATTAAGTAGAATTTTATTTAATTACATTTACCGAATTTAATTACATTTACGGAATATTCGAGAAATTTTGTCAGAAAATATGCGTCCTCCGGCAGGATTCGAACCTGCATCCCCTATGGCCACGTAGAGTTTACGGTTAAACAAAGCCCAAAAGTTCTTTTGAATTCACATTATCTAATAAAACAAATTAAAAAATATGTCCGATTTAATCCATTTCATAAAATAAAAATGCCTTTGTTTATGTTAAAGTACAAAACAGCGAGTATGGATGTTTCGAGAATCAGCAAACGATGTGAGTTCAAAAACATTATTTCAGGCTTTTTTGCAACCCGGAGTTCTACGTGGCTGAACGGTTAAGTATGTTAGATCTCATGGTGGTTCTCCATAGGGGATGCAGTTTCGAATCCTGCCGGAGGACGCATATTTTATGACAAAACGAATATCCAGGCCGGCAAATGTACTTAAATATAAATGCTTTAATTAAATAAGCATAAGCATTTACTGGAATATAATTATCCATTTAAAATAACGTTTAAGCAAAATAGATTAATGTATATATATTATCCTTGTTTTGTTTTGTTTTTTGTTTTTTTTTAAATACACACATTTTTAATTTTCATTTCCCTTGTACTTATTTTCTGGAATTAAACCTATAGAAGACATAACAGTTTTAAAATCTAATGTTTCTCGAGAAACAAAAATATAAAATGAAATTTTCCAATTTATTTTTAAAATTAAGGTCAATAAAAAAAACTTGAACAAATGATGGTGATAATGGCTAAAAAGAATTTGTGCTGAAAGATTCCCAGCCTAAACCATTTCCCAAAATCTCTCCAAGTAACCAAACTTCAGAATTTTTTAAAGATCTTCTTGGTTAGGCTTAGAACTTTTCGTCGCTTCCTCGTAATTCTCGATGCCAGAAGGCCACAAAGAAAAATTGAAAGTGAAAAACCGGACAAATATTTGAATCTTATCAGAGAAATTGGGAAATATGGTGGTAGCTTGTGTGACGGCCATTATCATCGTGTTTGAAACAGTCCCGAAAAGACTTGAAAAGTGATTGTAATAACTGAAAATCCGAGAAAGAATGAAAGCCATCCAGAAGACACCATTCCCGAAGACAGCGTGAATAATGAGGGGGTTGTTAGAGAGTTATTGAAACTTGCTGCCACTTGATCTCCAATGGAAGTCACCAAGATACGATTGGTGTGAAAGGTCAATACGTACAAAATGATAGAATAATTTATGAAAATTATTTAAAGAAATGTTCTGAATATATTTTTGTTTTTGTTTTTGAACGAGGAAACAAAGGCTATTTCTTCCAAATTAATTATTTGGATTTATGAAATGTTCAAAATCCTCGAGAAAAGCGTACTAAGTCCAAATTTATAGAATTTTTGAAAATCTAAATTATTTATTCAAAAAGTTCTTATCATTTCAGGTAAACAATGTTTTTCGTACATTGATAAAAAATCAGTTCAAACTATTAGATAGATAGATACCAATACACTTATATATATATGGATTGATAGATGTAGACATATATGTGTGTGTATATATATATATATATATATATATATATATATATATATGAGAGAGAGAGAAATAGATATGGATTGATAGATGTAGACATATATGTATGTGTGTGTGTGTGGATATATATATATATATAGATATATAGATATATAGATATATATATATAGATATATAGATATATAGATATCAGTAGACTTGGATATCAAGATAGATATCAAAAAACTTGGGCATCAATCAATAGTTATCAATAGGCTTAGATATCAAGATAGATTGATATCAATAGATAAATAGAAATACTTAGATATCAACACAAATAAGTATCTTTAGAGACAGATAGATATCAATAGTTAGATATATATATCAAGAAATACAGATATTGAATTTGAAATAGAGAGTATACGTCTTTTTTGGAGAAAATCCCACCCCCAGGACAGGCATCATTTTTTTTAATTACCCCTTTTATCAAATATTCAAATTAAACATTTTGTCAATAGGCATAGATAGATAGATAGATAGATAGAAAAAACAGGCTAGTAGATATTGCTGATTTAAGCACTACTGACTGTTGGAACATTGGAAACACCCTCAATTTTCCAAATGGGAAGGATCCATCCATAAAGAAACAAACATCAATAAGTATACATAGATACATACATATTGAGAACACGGAAGATATCCATTTTAAGTGATAATGTTGACGTCATAGGCTACAATATCTATTGTGACCTACCTCTTGTTTTCGGTTGTCAAACGTCTCGCCTGCTGCCCAGGTATCGGTCAACTAATGTCCAGCCTATGATAGAATAAATCCAAACTCATCAATATTCCGTCTTTGTCGATCTGTCCCGCTTAGACAGCAGAGGCGCAATTTATATGGTCACTATCCTAATTAACCACGCCCACTTAGAAAAACGTAAAATAGCTACACTTTTTATGGAAGCGTATTTTAATGGCAGGATATTTTAATGGCAAGATATTTTAATGGAAGGATTTTTTAGGAAAGTATATTTTAAGGGTTGTCTTCAATGGATATTATTGTGGAAAAAATAGCTAAATATGAGATTTTAATAATCATTATTTTCAAAGGTTTCCTTAGAAAATTAACCGAATGACAATTTTTTCTAAATAACTTTGAACTCGGATCAAAGTTTTCTTAATGAGTGTTCCAGGTATAGGTTTAATTATTGACAGGACTCTCAAAATCCTATCTCACAATATACTTAGATTTCGAATATTCCATATTCTTCTTCTTTTTGCTGTATCCTTACAGGACGTGTGCGGTTATGGCTCTCCACAACCTCTCATACCTTGTAACCCTTAGTAGCGTTCTACCATCTATTCACACAAGCTCATCAGGTATCCAGCTGTCTTCCCCGTTTTTTATATTCAATTTCAAATTTCTCTTTCTGTTTCTGCGTTTCAATGTCCTTTTTGTTTCCTTTTTCCTTAAGACTTCTTCGTTGATTACGCGCTCTGTCCATGGTATTCTCATCATGCTTCTGTAGAACCACATTTCTGTTGCCTCCAGTTTTCTCTTTATCTGTGAGAAGATTGTTGAAAGTCCTGAAGCTATTTGGTTCCTGTTTTGTTTTCTGTAGCACCAGTTCACAAGGTTCGAAAAATAAAAGCTCCTCGCTGGGACCCACACGCTTAATTCTCTCGAAGTTATTATTGCTAAGCATTGATCCGTTTTATACAGCTGAGTGTTTAGATATTTCTGAGTGTGTCTGACGCCAGGCATGGCATCCATATGAAAATCTCGATATGACGAGGCTATTCAAGAACATGACTCAAGTTTTCATGTTAGTGTCCTGTCGATATGTCAGGAAGGTCACTTATTGGTGTTAAGTTAGTTTGTTGTAAGGGCCTACAGGGGTTGGGCAAAAGGTGTATATTATGAGTATATATATATATATGATAGAAAACGGTCGGTCCTCGGGTTGAAGAGATTAAGATTGTAATAATCTCGGGAGTCTGTTCCACAATGAAACAGTTCTGTAGAATAAGTTATCCGAATGGAACTTCCTCTTCCCGTATGGAATATGAAGGGAATGAGGTTAAATCGACTCAGAGTACTTGGGCTGGCTGGTCCTAGTTGTGAAGGTCTGAACTGGTTTGACCAAGAAATGTCGTTCGCTGGAGCATTTTCCCTGAAGATAGCATGAGAGTAGCGAAAGGCTAGTAACGTTTCCTCAGTTTTCGTACAAACGCTTTTAAACTCTGTCAAAGTAGAAAAGTGAGGATTGGGCAGCCTAAGCCCTGACCGTTTCAGATTTGTCATCGATTTGAATCATTCAGATGACGATGCTGTTGTAGTGGTGCAAGGATGACTTCAGTCGCTTGACGACATGTTCTTCGAGGAGAGTAACCACACGCTCGTGCACCGATGGTACAAGTGCATCAATCTTGATGGCAGCTACGTGGAAAAGGAGCTTAATAGCGCTGGTAACAGATGCACGGTGTCTTATTTGTAGAGCAATAAACATAAATCGGCAATCTTACTTTTCGGACAACACTCAGATCACGTCAATTTTCCACTGTTTTCTTCTAGTTTCTCCTAAAGCCCACTAGATGTTTGATAGTTATAGCTACGGATCGACTCTCTTTCGCATTTTTGCCGACACCATGGTTACCATTGTCTGAATAGGATGTGATTCATTGAGTTTTTTTTCTTGTGTTTGCTACAGTTCCAAGTTAATTATATGAAATAACACGTGTTAGAACGTTCGCTTTCCAACCGTGAGACCCGGGTTCGAATGTCACCATGTTCGATTTGTCAGTAAGGTGACTTTTTAATCATTTCATCCAAGCAAGACAGTAAAGCCACTAAGGAAGTAAACCACCAAAGGGTTACTGAGTGTGAAAGAATAAGAAAAAAGAGAAAAATTATTAAGAAACGAGAACAATAAAAGAGGAGGAATCAAGAAGACAGTCGATAAAGATAGACATTACAATTAAATTTTTGAAGATCAAAGTTAGTTGGGGCCAGAAGAAACATCTTGATGTTATCGGTTTGTGCGACACCTTTGGAAAGTGCTTGAAAAAGCCATACCACGAAAGCCGATGAGTGTGCTAGCAAAAAATTATAAGTCGTGACGTAGTCTTTGAGAGTATTCTTCAAACTGTTAATTACACCATATACCCAGAGACTGTAACTATGGTCTGCTCAGCAGAGTTGAGGTGTGAGCAAATGCGCCTGAGCAGGCGTCTGAACAGGGGTTTGCTAGCAGATTAGTGTCCTCAGAATCATATAGCCACACACACACACATATATATATATATATATATATATATATATATATATGTGTGTGTGTGTGTGTGCATATATATATATATATATATATATATATATATATATATATATATATATATATATATATATATATATGCCAATCTGGTATGCTTGGAAATTATAATTACCATAATTATCATTATTATTATTATTCCCAAGTCTCTGACACACGTGTCCCGAACTTCTTTTTTTTAATTCTCTAACGATATCCTGATATTTTGTATATATTTTTCACTTTCTTTTCTCTTCATCTTGTATACTGCATGAACAGCCTCGTCCATGTTCTGACAAACTTTCTTTTCGTTGTTCACAGTCCGATCTTGCCATCTAGCTTAGATGAAGTGATTGATTTGAATAAAAAAAATCCTGACTATTTTACACAGTTTATGATCTGATTTATGCTCGTATCATTGATTTATACGACTGAATCTAAGCATTTTGTACAGTTAACAGTGTATCGCTGTTCCTATGCTTTACCATTTGAGCCAACTTTTGTAACATTCACTTATAATGAAATTAAGAGTCCCATCTTTTTACCGTTTTGTGTGTGTGTGTGTGCGTGTGTGTGTGTGGGTGTGCGTTTCTATTTTTCTTTTGATTCAGTTAACTGTTGTTCATTCTTTCTGTGTTGTAAGGCTAAATGATCCCGTAACTCTTTTTAGGTGCCCTCTGTTACTTTTCCCTGATGAAATATTTTTGGAGTGCTATTTTTATATTTTTTCCTTTTCTGTGTGTGTGTTTTATTTTATATTCCTTCGTTTGTTGTCCTTTTATAACTAATTTTAAGCTTATCAACTGTTGTCATTCTCAGGATTATTGAGAATTATTCACTTTTTAAATCTATTTTATTTGGATTATTATTATTATTTCCGTTGATTTCTGGCGTGTACACATTTCTTTCTGGGTCCCGTCCAGAGACCTAAGGTTAGAAATGGCATCATGACACTTTCCAATGACAAAAAAAAAATAAAAATATTTTACATAGATAATGCCCTCCGTTAAATGTGGGCTGTACTTGTGAGAACAATTTTTTGTATTTCTTTAAGGCATGGGCTTCCAGGAAATTACTATACATTTTGCAGGAACTACCGTGTGAATAAGTTAGTCATTCTGTTTTTTGTGGTGTTATTATTATTATTTCCTTTGATTCCAGTTGCATACACATTTCCTTCTGGGTCCCAACCAGAGACCTAAGGTCAGAAATGGTTTCATGATATTTTCCTCTCATATTATTTGTGAAAAAAAAACCTAAGATCATACCCATTTTACATAGATAAAGCTCTTCGTAATATGTGAGCTGTACTTGTGTGTACAGTTGTTTGTCTTTCTTTAAGGCATTGGCTACTAGGAATCCCTTCAATGATTTTTAGGAACGTTTTCCAATCAATCCGAGGCTTCAACTAAAACTGGAATTATTCATGTCCTTATGTACCACATTTTTTTAGATTCCTGCTATAATATCCTTGTATTTTGATAGTTTTTTTCAAAGATATGTTACAATCTACAGGGACTGCTATGTCATTTATTATTATTCCACCATTGATGATTTAAATATTACGTAAGAAAGGGTTCTCTAACCTTGTCTGACAAATAGTCTACAGAAAGTATAACTGCCTGATGTTCCCCTGCACAGGCTTCACATAAAAAACGAGACGCCTATCATCATACACAAAAATATTGAACTTCTTAAATCGTATAATGGAAATGGGCTAGTTGTTAAGCAGCTACATGTGACCAAGACAAGTACACTGCTTGAGATAGGCAAAAAGGGGATGTGTTCGCCCCCAGGATCCATATGAATTAACCCTAAAGATTCTTTAAAATTTTATGTCTTTTTACCTCATCTAACTTGCTTATTATTTTTTTAAATTTAAGTACCTCAAAAAAATTCTCTCAAAAAATTGGTTAAATAGCGTCACCATTCTTGCTTAATATGAGCTAATTAAACCAAAGATGATATGAAATGTACTAATTATTAAATCTAGAGTATGGTTTCCAAACCTTTGGCTTATAATGCCTTTTGAATTTAGATAACCTGTACAGGAAGATGGCACCGTGTTAATGGCAACTGCTCAGATGATACGATGTTGATTCCGAAGGAAAACTCAAAGAACTTTTAGAGAACGTAAACGAAACGTGTTTAAGAAATGTTTTTAAGTAACGTGACAAGCCTGTTTAACAAACAGATGGATTTCGCTAGAAACAAAGAAGAGAATGCTGAAATGTCATGTGATATATGTTCTCCTATATGGCAGTGAATGCAAAATAATTTCCTCGTAGATAAAGAGGAGACTTTAAACAACACAGATGTGGTTTCTACAGAAGGGTGTTGAGAATACCATGGACAGTGCATGTGAGCAGCAAGAAAGTTCTAAAGAAAATGGAAACAAAAAGCAGGCTTATACTTTGAAATAGAAAGAAGCAGTTGAAATGTCTAGGACACATAATGAGGAAAGAGGGCTTAGAGAATTTAACACTCACGGAATGTATTGAAAGAAAAGGCGGCAGAGGAATGTCGAGTAATTTAAATAACAAACTTGTGTAAATGGATGGAAAGTGACTGAAATCCGAAATATCACCTCAAGACCGATAACATCACAAAACCTTCTTCGGATTTGTCAAGAATACCGAGATATATATCCGGAGCACTAGACCAAATATGGCAGCAGTATTCAATGCACGAACAAATAGTAGATTTATAAATGTCCAAGATGGGTTCTGACGGGAAAAATTGTCTGTCATGACACAACGAATCAACTTTCCTTGTAGTAGATGTAGCAATTGATTCGAGAGATGTAAAA